>VWPU01002489.1:0-48917 GCA_013398955.1 Callaeas wilsoni
CGGCGTGTCCGGCGCGGCCCCCGCGCCCTCCCGGCCCGGCGGCGGGCACTGAAACAACGGCCTGCTCGGCAGCCCCCCGCGCTCCTCCTCGTCCCCTCGCGCTCTCCGCGTTCCGGGTGGGACTCGGGGATGTACCGAAGGGAAAAGGGAGAAGGAGAGTTACCAGACTCACAGAGCAGAGCTGTGATGGGGATGGAGGAATGTGAGGCTGCGGATGTGACTCGGGTCAGCGAACACGCGAGCGAGCTCCCCTCAGATGATGGTGGGCATCCTCCCGCCGCTGTTGTTGCGGTTGTTGTTCTTCCTGGACAGGTTCGGGGTGGCCATGAGGGCGAAGCGCTCGTCGGGGCAGCCGTACTGCAGCAGGACGTCGATGCACTCCTGGCTGGAAGCCTGGCGGGCGTAGGCCAGCGCCGTGTTCCCGTGGGCGTCGCGCGCCATCACGTCCACGCCGTACTGAGGGGGAAGAAGAGGGGTGCTGTTGGTGTTAAAATAGAGGGAGTGGGCTCGGGATGGAGAGGGTTGGATTCGAGGCAGGACGAGGGGGCGGGCAGGAGACCGGCCTGGCAACACGAGCACGGCAGCACCGAGCCACGTACGGAAAAAGTGTTTCCCAAGGGAGGGAGTCTCACGTGTGGGACAAAATCTGTCCCGGTGGTATTCCAAGCTAAGGGAATCTCTCCTCCCTCGTTTCCTACGCTCTCCTTCGCTTTCCATCAAGCGGCAGAGGGGCACAAACGTGCTTTTCCACTGCGGTGCCACCTTTCGAGAGCGTGCAGCGAGGAACACCCAGCCTCGGGACATCGTCCTTGCGAAGCCCTCCAGGAGCAGGCCTGGCACGTCCTGCTGAGGGACGCAGCCCAGCCCCCCCAAGCCCAGCACCGAATCCTTACCCAGATGAGGAGCTGCACCAACACCACGTTCCCTTTCCGGCAGGCCAGGTGCAGGGCAGTGCGCCCGTCCCCGTCTCCACAGGTCTCGTTCACCTCCTCCCGCGTGCCGTGGGCCAGGAGCAGGATCACCGTCCGCAAGTCCTCCTCGGCTGTGGCCCTCAGGAGATGCTGGCCCAGAGAGAGCTCCAGGCACTGCAGCGGGGCGAGGAAGAGCTTCTGCTCGTACTTTGCGCGTATCCAGAGCTCTTTTTCTTCCCTAGGGAAGCCAGAGGGGACAGGTCACTCTCACCCGGCGTCGCAGCAAACTGTGCTCAGCCAACAGGGAAGTCATTTCCCCTTCCAAATTTATGGCAAGAATGCCCTCACAGGAACAGTTCACCCAAACCTTAGGACCAGTTCCCCCAAACCTTGTATTTTTAGCAATATTGGTGTTGTCCACCTTACTGTTGTCCACTCCTTGATGGATGCTGTGCCCACAGGGTTGCAGGACCACCACAGCCAGGAGGTCTTAAAAAACCCTGGGCCGGCAGGAGGTCCCTCGCTGCCACAAAGACCAAAGACACAGCAGGCAGCCAGGTTCCACGCTAAGGCTGGGAAACGCACTGCAAAAAAATGCCCCCAATTTCTGTATCTCAGACCAGAAGTAACCAAACGGGTGCTTTGTCCCCCTCCAAGCTGAGTAATTTTCCCAAAGGCGTAAGGATGGTCCCTCTGTTTTTCCAAAACTCAAACCAGTGCTTTGAAGCACCTTTTCCTCCTGGTATATCAAAGGACCATCAGGAGCTTTCTGGTGCTATCAGGTTACAGCAGAACAAGGACTACAAACAAGGCCCTCCACTCGCCATTTAAAAAATTACCATACAATTACACGATCTGAGAGCACCAGCCCCAGACAAAGTCCCATTTAGAGGTCCCTCAGGTAATCTGCTCAGCCTGTGAAAACCACATACATCACCTGAGCCAGGCAACGGGGTCCTGGTGACAGATTCTCTCCTCTGGAGTACAAAAGGCCAAGCTCTGTTTACGCCTTTCAGCCGTGTTTACACTGCTCCCAGTAATCTAGTGTCAGGTTAGCCCTAATCTGTTTTTAAATACTTATGTAAACATCTCCTTCCACCAGCAAATCTGGATTAGTTTTGCATCATTTCCTGGGACATGTGGAGTGACCTTGCTGTGACCTGCCTGGATGCTTTCAGGCACAGCTTCCCAAAGCAGGCACAGCTTCCCTGCCCCGGCCACAGTTTACCCCACAAACAGGGCCAGGGCTTTTCTTCAGAGCAAAAGTGCAAACAGAAAATTAACACAGAGAGCGCTTCCTTTACCTCAAACCTCTGAATGACTCCTGCTAGCTAAGAGATACACCAAAAAAAAAACCCCCTCCACAATCCATTTGGGCAGCTGCAAATTAACCTTTGATGGCAGGATCTGATAAATGGAGTATCGCTGCAGGTATTCCAGATGGAGAGGAGGAAGAAAAGGAGTTCTGTTATCAGAATCTTTAATTCATGGTTTTTCTAATTACATTTTTTTAAGGTAAAAACCCAAACCAGAAGCAGTGCCATGAAAGGGATAAAGTAACATGCAATTATCTACAATAAAACGGGCATTCTTGCAACAGTTCTACTCCCAGTATCCACCTAGATTATCTTCAAGGACGTTTAGCAGAGATCTCACATGATTTTTAAACACATACAGAGGTATTGAGAGTATAACCAACACATCCACTACATGTTTAAAATGTGCCAGACTGGAAAATGAAGTGATTCAACCTGTGCTGCTCACCCACAGTAACGCACACCGGGGCTCTGGGAATTTATTTTTCATATGTCCATATGGCCTAAAGGCAAAATATTCCTCAGATATGTAGGTAGTATTTTTTTTTTTTAGTTTAGNGTATTCCTCAGATATGTAAGTAATATTTTTTTTTAGCTTAGTCAAGAGTCTGCAAATGAATCCCCCTCTCCCCCCTCTCAGACCATCTTCTGAGTGAGAGAAACTTTTGGCTCCTATCAGAGCACTGGTTGCTGCGATCACTGTGGCTCAAGAAGAAGTCCCTTTCTATTTAGAAAAAAAAGCTGTTTGACACAAGTCTCCCACTTCCAATCACCATTCAGCCTAAACTGGAATAGTGATGCTAAATACAGACAACGACTGCTTAGCTCAGGCAGAGGCTCTCAGAGCTTGAGGCTGCTTGTTCACAAATCTATCAGCACGAATTTCACATTTGCTGTGTGTTGGTCGCATGGGCAATGCTGATGCTCCTGGAAGGATGCAAGGAAGAGGCACGGGGGTGCCCCAGTCCTGCTCAGGTGCCTCGCAAGGCTGGGGAAAGAACAGGAAACTCTCTAAAAGTCAGCATCACAGGAAGGGGAATGTGCTGCCACCTGCCTGGGTGCTGGCCACCAAGTGACTTCACTCCCTAAGGTCCAGTTCCACCTCCGGAGTCACACCAAGGGTTGTGGAGGAACTGTAAATCAAAGTGCAGGTGTTTCAGAGGCCTCAGACATTTGGGGCAGCACGTCACTGACATCAGTATTGAGTGAGATTTAGGTCTTTTTCAACAGTACAAACTGAGCACTTGGAAGGTTTGGATGTTAGGGTAGGAAACTAAACCTCATCAGAGGTAAGAGGAAGAGCACACTTGACTACACCTCAGGGACAGCCACAACACAGAGGGACTGCTCTTCAGTGAGCATCTAGAAATACAATGTCCACAAACACCCTCCCTACATCTCTGGCACAAACCATTTAATTTGGATGGGAAGTCCTGGGGACTTTCCTGGGAGACAGCTGCAGCTCTGCCACTCGCATTCATCTCAGAAACCCTGACAACAAGACATAAATACTGTAATTGTTGCTCTGATGCCCCAATTTCACTTCTGGGATCCACAGCTTGTCTTGGTTGAGGTTTCATTTCCCCCAAGGAAGGCCAGTCCAAGAGCAGAGTTGTCAGCAGTAGATCACTTAACCTCATTGCAGTTCCCCGGAGGACCACTGCTCACATCCCCTGTTAGTTAATGAGCTAAAAAATGAATTATTGGAGCGGTCAGCAATAAGCAGGAAGAGGAGGCACAGTGTTTCATTTCAGCCAGCACTGACATACCTTTAAATAAATCAACTGAATAAGAGCAGGAGGAAGTGTGAGGAAGAGCAACTCATCAGGAGAAAGACACCGAACCAGACCCTAAAATAAAGGCTAGTAAATATTTCCCTCTTTTCCTCCCTTGATTGTAATCCTGGCAATTCTAAATGACCCTCTCCATACCAGACACTTCCAGCTGTGGTTGTCAAAGCCAAACCAAGACTCTTTCAGTAAACTTTGAACAGCGGAGTCCTTGTCTCAGGAGCAAACCAAAGCTGGTGTGCTGGAGAGGCAACATCTTCACGTGCTCTGATGGTCCCAATGACACCAAACTCTGGAGAAGGTGCCTCTTCCTCATATGCAGTAAAATGAATAGATTATAAGCTCCTAGATAAACTTAGAGAAATGAACAACAGAGCTCTAGGGTCAGACTTTCTTTGAGCCTCTTCTCTCTAAACATCTGCGTTCAAACCCTGATCTGCATCTGCTGATACAGACTTGAAACCTCATGGGTTACACAAGCAGAAGATCACAGCAAAACACTCTACAGAACCAGGAATGAGTCACTGATCTTGTCCAAAAAGTGCCACCAAGCTCTCTGCTCTTGCTCTCCATCACCAGTGAACCCCAAGAACACGCGGTGGTGTGAGTAACAAAATCCCTGCTGCAGCAGCAATACTGTACATAGGTAAAAGGTTATTAGAAACAGATGAAAATTTCAGTTCTCCGTTTATTTTGATCTAATTAGGTGCTTGCTTCTCAAGATAATGTCCAATTATTTAAATTACTCTGCCAGCCACATCACATCATTATTATGTGGAAACATAAATACTGGGCACTGGAAGGGGGGAGGGTAACCAGGGAGCATCGGAGAAGAGAAAAAGCAGATTTGCTTCGAGCAGAGCCTTGCTCCAGGAGCTGCACTGTGCTCCCCAGCCGTGGGTTTGCACTGGAGATGCTCCTTGAGGAGCCCACGTCCTACACAGCTCAGCCCCATCGGAGTTTGCACCTTACAAATCCCATCAGAAGCCTCATCCTCCTGGTAGCCACTCTCCATCCCGACTCCTCCTCGCTCCCCTTCACCTCTGCCTTCACCTCCATTTGTCCCTCACATATATTTGGTGGAGTGACATCAGGAGGCAAACATGAAGAGGATGTGCAGGGTGGGGAAAAAAACAGTCGTGACAGTGACCCAGATTTGCCTGAGTAGGCAACAGCATGTGGCTGGAGAGCCTGGGAACTTGCCATTGGAATTCCACAGCTCTGGAGCAAGAGCAGCCTCGCTCTTACCAAAGCATGACTAAAAGGATGACTAAAATGTCGTGTCGCTTGCTCGTTATCCAGAGTTACTCACCACTTGTGAAAAAGATGGATCAAATTCTGAAGGTTGAGCTAGAAAGATGGTGGACAGCAGGTATTTACCATGGCACAGCATTGATTTCCCACCACCAGAAATAAGGGCAGGCTTCTTACGGGCACTTTGAAGTGAAGTTTTATCCTCCACACCTCTGACAACACTGAAAAGCTCCTGATTTTTTTTTGATCTTTTCTTCTCTCTTGCTAAAGGAACTAATTCTGTAAGAGAGGAGGCCTCTCAGTGGTGTCTCCACGGTCGCTGTGCAGGTGCTGTGCCCGTGTGTTGCCATTTCTGGTTGCTCACTGAAGTACAACCCTTTAACGCCGTGGTAACCTGGCCAGCTCAGCAAGAGCTCTGCCAAATTTCCTCTCCTGTTGGCCAGCTGACAAGGTTAATGTGTCTCTTCCAAGAAAATGAAGTAAATCTAACCCACTGCACCTCCCAAACTCCTGGAAGAGCCCCAGGATGTGTCATTAGCTTCGTGGTCCAGCACGCAAGGAGCACACATCACCTAATGACCGGCGCCGGGCAGCTGGATGTGCCGGGGCTTCCCGATTAAACAACCCCCTCTATGATGATCCCAATAAATGGCACTGCTTTGGATAGGGCTGGTGATGCAGTGTTGGGATGGGTAAAAGGAAAACATCAGGGAGGGAGGGTCGGGATTGAAATGTTGGGGAAAAGCTCACGATGCTTTTAATTGCAACGGCAAAAGGGGGGAGAAGGAGAGAGGGCGAGAAGAAAGGGGCTAGCAGCAAGGAATTTCCAAAGTGCCTTCCTGCCCTGAGCAAAGCAGGAACTGGGAGGAGAGGCATGGAAGAGGAGCTGGGAACAATGTGCTGAGAAAACACAGGGGCTTCCTCTCTCTCTGCAGGAGAAGACCCCTCTGCTCCTTTGCAAAGGCAGCGCTGAGCAGCTGAGCGGCTCCGCGCCCGCATGCCTTCTCCGCCCGGCCGCGTTGCTAAGGGGGAAGGCACAAGCCCACCGGGAATAGCCAGGTCCCTGGCAAACAAGAGGGCTCCAGACAGCAAACAAAGACCGATGGGTATTTATTCCTTAATTACGGAGAGCTTTGAAGGAACAGGCCCACTGTAAATCCCGCCCGCCGAGGGAACGGACCGCGATTTATGCGCGCCGGGGCAAAGAGGAAATAAATATCTCTCTGGCTCCTGATCAATATTATGAGTGTTTTGCCAACCTACAGGGTGTTTTATGAGCTGTAAGGACAGAAAGGGATCATTAATAATTAAATAAAGTCAACCTATTAAGCTTATTACTTCTTACAAGTTAAACATCCCTGACGGACGAAGGCCAGCCCCGTAGGAAAGCCGCGGATCAGCCAACCCGTGTCTTGCCTTGGACTCTGGTCCAGGGCTGTCTCCAGTGAGCAGGGTGGCAGCCCAGCCTGGAAACGATTTAGTTACTGTCTGATGGGGAACTTATCTGGCTGAGGACTGTGTTCAACCCACTCTTCAAATTTTTGTCCAGGAGAGAGACAATTCAGTGCTGCAAAACCATGCCAAATTCAGATTATTCTCCTACTCTCAAGTCCTTTTCAACCAAACCAAACGGCACAAATTTCTGGAAATCTTCAAGGCCAGGTTGGCTCTGAGTAGCCTGGTCTAGTGGAAGGTGTCCCTGCCTGTGGCAGGGGGTTGGAAGGAGATGATCTTCAAGGTGCTTTCCAACCCACACCATTCCAGGAGTCTGTGAAATACTGGCGGTTTCCCACCAGCAGCACCTCGCGCTGTCAGGGACTCGTTTCCTGAAGCCCCCAGTGCTGGACCTTCTCCACCATTAGCTCTCCTATTCCATTTTCCAGTTCTCCTTTCACAGCTGTGTGTTTCAGGGGAAAACAAAGCCCTGCTGTGCGTGAGGGACAGAGATCACTCATTTGTGCAGAGCTCAACGTGCTTCTCAAATTAATCACGTCTTGCCTGACACTTTACCAGTATCATCATTATTCGGACTCGGTGGAGCTTCTCCACCTTTTTCCCTCTCTCCTGACAGCATTCCCCTGCACACGGCTCCAAAACAGCTGCTATTTCTGCACTTGTAGGTTACCCCTACAAGTAAGCAGCACCACTCCCTGAAGTGTTAATACACCCACAGGATTTATCACTGCCCAACATTAACGACCAGCCTGGCCGAGACACCAAGGTTTACTGACTTCAGGCTTTTCAGATAAATACCCTGCAATTGTGGGCTCTGATTTATCACATAAAATTGCAGCCAACTTCTATTTTCATTGCACGACACTCCATCTAATAATTTTTAAGGTTTACTCGATAAAATACATCACATCTGAGGTTTACTCCGTGTAAAGTTAAGCAAAAACTGTGTGACATACAACAGCAGGGGATACTGTGGGTACTAAGATAAGGCTTATTAAGTTGAGAATAAAGATCCTAAGGGTGACAACTCTAAGCTCTGCAAGTTAAGCCTTTTCTCAATAAAAAATCCAGGTTTTTCCTTTGTTCCATACAATTACGTGAAATGAAAACAGTCCCTAGAGATTTAATAAAAAGCTCGAAGAATGCCACAAGTTGTTCTTTTCCTCTAAGCCCAAAAGCCCCAGAATTTTTCAAAACGCATTGCCAGCGACATTTCAGAGGGAAAAACCCCTAACAATGGTGAACTCTAAGGATTTAGAGCTCACCACTACCCTGAGGAGATCACAAAGACAATCAGAGGGCTGGAGCACCTCTGCTACGAGGAAAGGCTGAGAGGATTGGGAATGTTCAGCTTGGAAAAGAGAAGGCCCAGAGGAGACCTAATTGTGGCCTTCCAGTGCCTGAAGGGAGTCAACAACAAAAATGGGGAGAGCTATTTACAAGAGTGACAGGACAAGGGGGAATGGGTTTAAACTGACAGAGGGTAGGTTTAGATGGGATATTGGGAAGAAATTCCTCCCTGTGAGGGTGCTGAGGCCCTGGCACAAGTTGCCCAGAGAAGCTGTGGCTGCCCCTGGATCCCTGGAAGTGCCCAAGGCCAGGTTGGATGGGGCTTGGATCAACCTGGGATAGTGGAAGCTGTCCCTGCCCATGGCAGGGGCTGGAAAAGAGATGGGCTTTGAGGTCCCTTCCAACCCAAACCATTCTGGGATTTTAAACACACAGCTCGGTGAAAATAATTAAAAAAGCACTGTAAAGAGTGGAGGAACATGGATTTCTCCTAAAGTTTGTAAGGAGAGACTTTATGAGAGTCTGGAATGCAAAAACCAGGAACAACAGCTCCCTTACCCTCTCCTGACCAACAGGAAANGGATATTGGGAAGGAATTGTTCTCTGGGAGGGTGGGGAGGCCCTGGCACAAGGTGCCCAGAGAAGCTGTGGCTGCCCCTGGATCCCTGGAAGTGCCCAAGGCCAGGTTGGATGGGGCTTGGATCAACCTGGGATAGTGGAAGCTGTCCCTGCCCATGGCAGGGGCTGGAAAAGAGATGGGCTTTGAGGTCCCTTCCAACCCAAACCATTCTGGGATTTTAAACACACAGCTCGGTGAAAATAATTAAAAAAGCACTGTAAAGAGTGGAGGAAGATGGATTTCTCCTAAAGTTTGTAAGGAGAGACTTTATGAGAGTCTGGAATGCAAAAACCAGGAACAACAGCTCCCTTACCCTCTCCTGACCAACAGGAAAGCTCCTGAGTTCAGGATCTGATTCTTTTTATATGCTGGCACATTAGGTAAACATCCATGCAAAATTTAACCCAAAACACATCACTGTGCTGGCTACCCAAAAAAAAAAAATAAAAGGGCTGATAAATGAGTTATCACTGTGTGGTTCTAGATGCACAAGTGAACCGCTTTCACTTCTTGGGTGGCCAACCTCAACACTTGGGGACACCACAAATATTACCTAAAAAGAAGCCAAAAGCTACAACAGTTGCATGGAAATGCTACAACCAAGGAGTATGTTTGCTTCTTGCCTGTTTTCAGTAATAAATATAAATATATATATATATGCAGGGAATAGTAATTGGAAACGTGTACCTAATGCATTTCATTACTCGTGTGTAACCACACTTAACCTGATGTCTTAAGTGTATACATCAAACTGCATTGTGCCAGTACCTAAACACAGACTGGAAATTTCAATTTGCCATTTGATGTACAGCCACTCGGGCTGGAAGATTCCATTAATTTCCAATTTGTTAACACTAATTTTCTCCTATAGCAAGGCCGTGCTTCCTGCAGCAGTGCTTTAAGTAGAGCTCAGGAAACCATTAATTATTTTTTTGAAAGAAGGGAGGAAAAGAAAAAAAAAAAAAAAAAAAAAAAAAAAATTCTCTTCTCAAAGGTGGCGGATGGGGAGCGACACACAAATATTGCAATGCATAAATCTCAATAATCTGTGCCAGGTGAGAGACGGAGCGAGGTGGCTGCGTGAGGTGCCCCCATCCCTGAGTAATGTGGCGTGGAGCAGGGCTGTGCTCCTCCCGTGCTGCGCCCATCACAGCGCATTAGGGATACCATAACAGTCGCTGATGTGAGCTGCTTTGGAACGGATCCCATCGCAAACACACCAGGGAAGAGAAATGGAGCTTTTCCTCTGCTCGCCCTGCTGGAAAGTGGAGGAGCAGCAGAACTGTGAGTGCCTTATAAATAATATGTGTATGGGGGGGGAACCCCCTCCGAGGGGGCTGACAAACTTCCAGAGCAGAGAGAGGTCTCAAATGAGAGCTTGCTTGAGGCTTCCATCATGGAATCAATAAGGTGGGAAAAGACCTCCAAGATCATCAAGTCCAACCGATCCAAAATGGAAAAAACATGTTGTGGGCTCCAGGAGAACCCAATCTTTACTCGAGGATCGAAAACTGGAAGAGGATGGTCTAATCACAACGCCTCACAAAGACCTTCACAAACGTTTCTTGATCCTTTGTTAGCTTTAATTCCTTCAGTTTAGTTTGCAAGGAAAAACAAAAGTCCTTTCAGGGTGCTTTAATAGTATCTTAATTCCAGTAGAAGCAGTAAGATGACGCTCTTTGGAGTATTTGGGAAAAAAAAAGCACCCTTCAACCATTTCCCTGAATTTATGTAAGACATAAAAGAGAAAATACAAGTAATAAACGCTGTATTTGAGCATAGACTCTGAAGGAAAACACATTTGGAGCAGCAAGCAAATAAAACCAACTGCTTGCTCTGCACAAGTCAGCAGTGGGAGGCAGGCGAGTTTGCAGGGGAAGGTCCACGGGCTGGGAAGCAGCCAGACCATCCCCGTGGGCAGCACTTCTGGGATCCACATTCTAAAGATGCTGCAGGGACCTCTCTGCTGCCCAACTCTTCCCAAGCGACTTGGAGCTCTCCCTTCTGCTCCCCTCACCTTCTGATGTCTCCTCGTTTGCAGTTCAAGTATCACAGAACCACAGAATCCTTAAGTTTGGAAAAGACCTCCAAGATCAAGTCCAACCTTCAACCAACAAACACCATCGTGCCCAAGGCACTGTGTCCACTCAATCCTTGAACACTTCCAGGGATGGTGACTCCTCCACCTCCTCAGACAGCCCCTTCCAATGCTTAACCACTCTTTCAATGAAGAAATTTCCCTGATATCCAACCTGAACCATCTCACTGATGCCAAGGACTCAACAGAAACTGCCGATGTCATCAGACTCTTCCATCAGTCTCATTTATTAATGGCTATTTTTATTTGGGATAAACGATGCCTTGTTTTTTGGCAAGTTAGGGCTCCCAAAGTATCCCCGCCATTCAGCAAGCAACGGGACTTCCCTCCACCTCTGTTTTAGTGGGCCCTTCCAATGCTTAACCACTCTTTCAATGAAGAAATTTCCCTGATATCCAACCCGAACCATCTCACTGATGCCGAGGACTCGACAGAAACTGCCGATGTCATCAGACTCTTCCATCAGTCTCATTTATTAATGGCTATTTTTATTTGGGAAAAACGGTGCCTTTTTTTGGCAAGTTAGGGCTCCCGAAGTATCCCTGCCATTCAGCAAGCAACGGGACTTCCCTCGACCTCTGTTTTAGTGGGCTGCAGGTGTTTGATGCCCTCCTCAAACCATAAATGATAACTAGTTAAAAAAAGACAGTTGGTAGCCCTGCTCATGTTTCTGGAAAAGCAAAGCGGGTGGAGAATTTCCTTAGAATAAAAAGAGATGAAGACTTGAGAATCCTCAGTAGTTAACACCCAGAGAAATCCATGAGGTCCCTTTGCCTAAAACCTGAAATCTCAATGTCTCTTTTTCTTTGGTTTGTTTGTGTATTTCCAACAATGGGATGCGCAACACTGGGGTAGCCCAAATGTGCCCAAAAAAGGTGGGATTAGAGATGGGCTTGGCTTTCAGAAGACATGGAAGTACTCAGGTCCTGCTGAGGCTTTTCCAATGGTGCACCTCTGCCTATTAATCACTTGCAAAGCTTTAGGCTTTTATAATTTACAAGCCATAAGGTGGATGTTTGACAGTGGGAAACCCACAGAAAACCTGACAGCAAAGAAAATCCGCACTGGGGACACCTGCCAGAAGTGACAGCAAGTTCCACTTCGAGAGCAACTCAGAGAGAGCTGTGCAGGGATTTAAAAGCTGAATTAAAGCCAGAATTGAGGAATTAAAGCCTCTTGCCCAAGTGTTCTTGGTGCATAAGTGCTCTCTCTGTCTCTTAGCTACTTCCCTGCAAATCCCTCTTAGGGCCACATTTGGAAATTATTTTAAAAAGATAAAATATCCCTAATCTGTTACCAATTAGAAGAAACATGTGAATATTATTTTCTAATTTGTGACTCAATCTTAAAAGCGAGCTCACTGAAATAATTACACCGGCTCCTGAATATTCCTATTGTGCTCCTGAAAAAAAAACCCAAAAAAACGAACAGTGGGTATGTCCTCTCCTGCCCGAGACGCCCTGGGGCTGAATGTATCAATAAGAACCATCAAAGCCCTGGATGTGGACTGCCAAAAAACCTGTAATTTCTGCTCCCTGGCAGCTGCAGCCCAGGGGTTGCCAAAAGGATTCGTTCCCTCCTAATGGTCTTTGTGCAACTTGGGTTTGTGGCGAGGAGGGATGAGCCAAAGAGGTCCAAGTTGAGCAGGAAACACAAGATGTCCAAGCTGTCCACTGCACAAGTGACCCCTTCCATCTGTACGAGCTCTAAGCCAGGATTTACGAGAGCAGCGATGGAGACTTCTTTGTAAAACCCAGACGTGGCACGACTTGAGTGAGTAACTCCTGAAAATTGGTAATTTCCTGGTGGTTAGCAGGAGAAGGCCCACCAATGGGGAAGCAGAGGCTGCTAATAAATTTATAGTGCGTTATATGCCAATTAGACCCCCTCAGCCCTTCAAGAGGCAGCACCACCAATCAGGTTATCATTCCACAAATGTACTCTTTCGGGCTGAGCTCATCACAAATCAATCCTGCATTTCAAGTGCAATTTTCATTAGCGTTACCCGGGACCGCACTGGCGAAACAATGCAGGCAGGTATTTTCCTTCTCCCCTCTGAGCACCCTTCCCCGGTGCCTTGCACACAGCTATTTGCTCCTCCTCGTGCACAGCCACGTCTCAACTTCAAATGGTAAATAATCATTTTGAATACCACATTAATCCTGCGCCGAACCAGATTTATTACACGCGTCACACGCGGGAGTTTCGCCGTCACTCGCAAGCCAGCCGTGAACCCCCGTGCTTAAATTACATCCTCGTACCTGACCATGCACCATGCAAGGCACTGTCAATACCAGGAATCAGCAGCTCCCTCAGCTTCCCACCCCGTGACATCCTCAAGTGCCAAGACACCCAGTGCTGGCTCATTTGGGAATTCAGAGAAAGGAAAAATACAGGAATAAATACTCTGTATGGTTTAGTATTTACTTTAAACCTTTGGTCACAGCTTAAATCACAGTTTTTTGTCTGTGCAAGCAACAGTGCATTTTGAATGCTCTTCTTTGCTTCATTTTTTGCTGAACAAGGCCAGAAACAGCCTTTAGTTTTAGCTTTGTAACCTATGGCAGCACAGAGATGCCTCCTGGTCAGGAAAGCAGAGCAACCTGAGTCACCAGGAACGCATTTTCCTTTTCTTTTCCTTCTCAAGCCAGGCACAGACCTTGGAGAAGCACACGCAGAAACCTATCAGAGTTGGAAGGGACCCACGAGGATCATCAAGTCCAACTCCTGGCCCCGCATGGACACCCCAACAGTCCCACCCTGTGCATCCCTGAGAGTGTTGTCCAAATGCTCCTTGAGCTCCTGCTGGCTTGGGGGCATAACCAACTCAACCTGACCCAACCCTAGGTGGGGTTACAAATTTAACATCCACGTTAGGTGGACTTAAGGAACGGGGAACCTCCTAATGCAAGAATTCCCAAAGCAACCTTCACTTCCCTGCTTCCCAGCCAGGTAAGCTCCCCACGAGTCACGGCAGGACCAAATTTTACTTCCTAAACTGCCCCTGCCCCCACTCATTTTAAATTTTATGGAGTCTCTTCGCAAAAAAAACACAACGTAGGAAGAGCAGTGCCTGATGCCTCAAGCCTTGGGCTGTCACCTGCATCTTATTTCTACTTAACCTCTTAAATAACATTGGAATTCACTTTGTCCCCTGATGGGCGCCGTAATGAGAACCTCCTGTCAATCACGGCTCCATTAGCCGGGACAGACTTTCACTTCCTGAAACAATTTATTGGATTCCCAGAAGCGAATGGGCCTTCCTCCTTTTGAGCCGGGTTTTTTAGGGGAGCTATTCAGCGGGAGCGGGTGTCCCTTCTGTCCCTGCTGAGCGGGGCATTGTTCCCCCCGTTGGCTCATGGAAACGGCTTCCTGAGCTGACCCACCTCTCCTTGTCCCGGCCAGGCCGAGTGTTTGCCAAAAACTCCTTTGGGCTGCTCAGTTCACCGGCGCAACACAAAACCCACCAGCTGTTTCCAGCCACTGGGGCAGGGGGAGAAGCCGATCCTGCTGTTAACCCCTTCCCGACAAAACCCTGGAGAGCTGGAGCCCGTCATCCCCAGGGCAGAGGAGAGGGACTCCAAGGTAGCTCCCTCTTCCTTAAAAAGCAAGATCTGCTCTCATTTAGCATGAAACTAAAGGCAATTCTGTTTTCCTCTTCCTCTCTCTTGGTTATAACTCAAATTGCAGCTCAAAGAAAAAAATCTTACTAATAGAGGCTAAAACCACTTTGGTTGGAACATTATCTCGAGAGGAGAATTTTCATTTCCCCGAGTGTGTGCAGTCCTTACGAGGTTCATTTGCAATGAGTCTATCTGTTTTGATGAGATAATAAAATGCATTTTATTTAAAAATATCTCCATTTCCGTCCCCCGTCCCCCCCCCAAAGGAATTTAAATGGTCAGTTAATCTTTCTGCTTCAGAAACAACCCACTGAGTAAATAAAAGAGGGCTCAAGATTATATAAACCAACATTTTTTCCTATAGTAACACTGGTCTCAAAGACTGAAATACAGATGTACCTGGGCATTGGCTGTGGGCCTTTTTAGTATAAATCAGTTTAACTTTTAGCTTGGGAAAGGGGAAAAAAAATGGAAACAAGATGATAGTTATCTCCAGCCTTCTGTGATTCTCGAGTCAATAGTAAATGGGGGGACTCGTTAGTGCCATAGTGATCCAATCAGGATGAAATTATGCAGTCATGTAAGAAATAATATCTATTAGGCTAATTTAATCAACGAATACTTTACAGATGAATTAGAATGCAGAATCCAATTATTTCAAACATTTGGACTGTCAGCCTCTGTGTTTTCGAAGCCGTGGAAGGGGAGAAAAGGAAGGCTTAAGGATCCTTTTAAGACGAGGGTGGCTGGGCTGTGTTTGTAGCAGGAGAGCCTAAAACAGCAGAAAAACTGACAACCACGATCAGCACCTTCCGTGGCTCCGAGGAGCTGGGGTGGCTCCTGGGGCACCTTCCTCTGGGATATTGGTACGGACAGCTTGATCCGCTCTTTGCACTGGCTGCTAATGCCTGTCTCAAGTCTTGGCGATTTCCCCTGGCCAGTCACCCTTTAAAAGGAAGGTTTACACTCTGATGACAAGGAGTCTTTGGTTACTGAGAGGGGAAGATGTGCCCCTGGGTTGGTGCACAACACCCTGGCGCTGCCCAGTTCTGTGGATTACACGTGGCGTTTACTCCCTTGGAAAACCAAGAGGTTGCTTTATGGCACCACGCAAAGAGAAATGGGACAGACAGAACTACGACCAGAAGGGGAAATCACTTTAAAACACAACTTGACTCAAAAAGGAGGGGACAAAACTGGGGGCTGTGAGCACACCAACTGTGATCCAGCCTGACTCAACATCTGCTCTGCTGATGCTCTGTCAAACCACGAGAGGATCATGAAGTCTGCCAGAAAGCCATCATTCCTTCACCTAGGAGACTTAGGGATTGGCTCCTTGCTACAGACTAAAGGCACAAGAAATCCCACATCCACTGCCCCCCTGTGGAGAATTTTCTCCCCAATCCACCGGAATTGCTGTTTCATAGAGAAACAAGAGCAGCCACCCTCTGTATTTTGAATAACAGAATGGTTTGTGTTGGAAGGGACCTTGAAGACCATCTCATTCCAACCCCTCTGCCATGGGCAGGGACACCTTCCACTATCCCAGGTTGCTCGAAGCCTCATGGAACATCTCACACACACGTCCAGCCTCAATCTCACAGGGCCTGCCCATCCCATTTACCATCAGAGCAGTTATTTCAAGACCTGAAGATGGCAAACGTGCATGTTTTGCTCAAGTCTACAGCACAAAAATGACATTTTTCCCCCTCTCTCACCATTAGTAGAAGTTACTTGCTTGCACAGAGAAAAACAAGGCTACAAGAAAGTGATGGATACTTTAACCACGTGGAACATCTTCCACAAAGAGCTGAATGAACTTCACAACAAAGCTTAAATTTCAAAAATTCAATTCCCTCTCTGGGCTTTAGCATTTCTTTTGACTATCTGAGCGCTATCACAAAGACCAGAGCAAACCTGGTGCCTGCTGCAGAGCGTGGATGCCCCATTGCTCTGTAAGGATTCCCAACGTACCTGTGATCCAAACATTTTTCTGCCCTGTCATCTGGAGCGGTAAATGGACTCTCTTGCTTATTTAAACATTGAATGCTCTTCTGATGCCCAAATTACGCCTGTTTCCCGTGATGGATTAGCACAGAATACAGCAGTGACAATTTTCCGCAATCTGCGGAATATCAAATTTTGATTACTTCAGGGGGAAAAAGTAAAGTTATAAGCAAACTGATTGAAAAGGAGCAGAGGAATTCTTCATGTGGTGGCTCATTGGGAGCCTTGATGAATGCCTGGCAGGACTGTGATGAGTCCCCACAGAAGACATGCAATAACTCTGAGGAGATTTAAGATATTTATTGCTCAAATAAAACAAAACCAAGTGACACGAGTAGGTGAAGTAGCACCGGGTGATTACAATCTGCTGATCAAGACCAAGTGCAATTCCAATTTTTTGCAGAGCAAAAAAACAAACTAATTCTTCAGCTTGCCTACAGAACACTGATGGTTATTTTGGGAATTTTGGATGCCGGCTTTCTTCAGTGAGAAATGGGATTGTTCCAGAGCCAGGTCTTTATGGTGGATTATCTTCTAGTTAACGCTGGCAGTTGTTCTGCTTTTGGGTGGCAAATTATTTAGCAGTACCTTCTTAAGATAAAATTGTAATACACATATTTTTATCTATTGTCTTGGGGTATCTATTTGTCTATCTATCTATCTGTCTATCTCACAAAGCTATAATTTATATAAAATATATAAGGTTGGACCTGACGATCTTGGAGGTCTTTCCCAACCTTAACGATTCTGTGATTCTCCCTCTGTACATGCACACATCCCCTGGGCCCCACTCCCTTCCAGCAGCAGCTTTTCCAGCTGCGACACCGAGAGGATTTCCCAAAGGAGCACCCCTAGCGCGGTGCAAGCGCTGCCTTTTGCTCCGCAGCGAAGGTGTAGAGAGAGTTCCTCTGAAGGGATGAACTGCTCTCTCCTCGATTACCAATCTCTCTCCTTCAGGACTTCCACGGCAGTAACACATCAACAATCTCCTCGTGCTGGCAGAGGCAGAGGTGACCCCTCCGCTCTGAAACAGTCTCTGAGCCGCGTCTTTGTGAAAACCCCTAAAGCTCTTCCCGAGCGGCGGGAACTTTGTACTAAAAGCATCTTCCCCAAAACAGCTCAGACCGAGGGAACCTTCTGAGAGATACAAGGGAGGGAAAAAAGCCACCAGTGAAGAGCATGATGCATTTGAAGGGAGGCTTGCATCAGAAGAACCTTCTCCTTCAGAGCTCACTTGAGCCCACAGCGCTGTTTTGCTATTAAAAAAGGCACTTGCCGTTAAGCGGTGAAGAGAACTGATTTTTGTATTTTCAGTTTACTATTTCTGGGCAGGGTTGATGGATGTTTTGGACAGAAGAGGCTGAAAGGAGGCTTTGTGAGCCAGGATGATTAAAACAGTTGTCTTGAGCTGAGTTTGCCCGTTGTGAAAAGAAGTGGGGGAGACTCCAACCAATCCATCAGCAATCCACCGCTGGCAGACGGAGGCACTGATTAGACAAGACAGCTTTGCAACAGGTTTGAAATCAAAGTGCAGTGAAACTTGCCTGGCTGTCCTGTGTGCTTGGAAAAGCTGCCCCGGAGCTACAAGGATCCTGATGATTTTCAGCTTTTCCAGCTTACGTCCTCCAAGAGCCGGCACGGGAACACCAATGGCTTTGGTGGCACGCCAAGGAGGATAAAGAAGATCCTGGTAGTAAAACAAAGGATGCTTCCAACTCTCAGTCTGAGAACATGGTGGATTTGGAGGATTCTTTGATGTGGTATTTAGGGACCTGGTAGTGCTGGGTCAAGGGCTGCACTCAGTGATCTTGGAGGGCTTTCCCAGCCTTAACGCTTCCATGAATCCATGATATTTTAGATGCAAGGCGCAACCCAAAGGCAGGGCGTGTATTCCCAGCTATCCAAGCAGACCATGCAAGAGTAAAGACCAAGGATCTGCGACCTTCCCTGCAAAATGCTTCCCTGCAAAAGTCCATCCCAAAAGTCCTGGATGGACTTTCCAGGGCCATCACATANCAAAGACCAAGGATCTGCTACCTTCCCCGCAACATGCTTGGACTTTCCAGGGCCATCACATATCCCAAACCACTTGCCCTCTGCTGATAATGCTTAGGATGAGACCCTTAAGCTGTATCAACCCATTCTGTCTACTGTAAAATATTCTTCCACACTGGAGAAAAAGGAATTAGTGATTACTCTGGTATCTAAACAACGTGACAGACTTAGTTGGGTATTTTGCACATCTTTTATAGTGAAAAAAAAAAAATTGCCATTATTGATGTTATCTGGCAATTAAAATATTTTCCCTCTGACAAACACCAGGCAGTCAGAAGTAGCTCTGTCGAATCCCTGAGCATTTGTTTTTTAGCTCCAGGATCAGCCCAGAATGGATGGAGCACTGAGAACTGCTGGGTGAGACCCTAAATTGCATCTTGGTGGGCATCTGATCCCAGCCCCTGTGAGCTGAGCGCCAGCAGTCCCAGCAATCCTGCTGTTTGCTTACGGTCCGTCTTTTGGGAATGGCTTCTGAGGGGTACAATAATCTGGCAGCTACCTCCAATCCTGCCTGGATGCTTGGAAAAAAAGCTACTGCTCCCTCAGAGATCAAGTGGGCAGCAGCCCCTTAACAGGAACTGGTCTATGAGCTACCACCACATGTCTAATTAATGACCCTGCCGGTCGCAGCTGGAAGAGCTGAGCTGGGGGTGATTAATTAAATTAGCTGGCAGAGGAAATTACAGTGGAAAAGCCAAAGTTTGATTGCTCCATAATTAACCACAGTGCAAATAATATCTGCATCTATAACTTCCAGCGATGAGATCAGAAGCCAATTGAATTTGGCACTGATTGAAGCTGTAAATATCCTGTGGTGAAAAATGATAGGTTTGTTCTGAAGGGAAAACTTACAGAAATGGACATCCAGCGGATGCAAGAGGGGAGCAGGGGACAGGGAGGAAAGAGCACTGGAATTAGATCTTGATCTCAGCTGATTCCTGCAGTTTTCTGGAGTGGTAAAAGGACTCAACATGAAACAGGCAGAAATATTTTAAACTCTGAATGCTGAGAGATTCCTTATCAGAGCTTTGGTGAATCTGGAAAGCAAAGGCCGCTGAGATCATTCCATCCCTTGCCCTGCTCCTCACCCTGTGTTTCCTAGTGGTGGGAATCACTGCTTTCCTTGGCAAAGGACTGCACAGCTTAAGAAATAACCAGTCCAAACACCTCCTCCCCATTCCTACATCCTCCATCCCCTACTCCTGGGAGCACCTTTTTGAACTGCAAGAACCCGTTTTTCCAAGGAGATCACCTCCAAATGCCTGCAAACCCCTCCAATCATTATTATTTCATTAACCCCCTTAAGCATCTCCTGCTACTCACAGAAGACTTGAAATATTTCTTACCATTCTTCTCCAAAATTCTCTATTTTGGCAAGTTATGGTCATGATATGTACCCACCTCAGTCCTGCATCATGATGAATTACTGTGAGTCTTATCCCTCTTCCACTGCTGGTGCAGGTCTGGCTTAAAGAAAGCTCAAATTTTTTAACTGTGGCCTGAAATGCACCCCCTGAAATCCCAAAATGAGCCAAGATTTATTTCCATGCTTCTCAAACTGCTATCCAATGTACTCTTTCGCAAAAACTGCATAATCCAGGAAACATTTCATTTTCATTTTTTTAAAGCAGTGAAACCAGTTTTCCTGAGTGTCGAGTAGCTAAAGTGCACTATATACACATATAAAAGATCATTTCATATTTTGTATATTTTATATATACTTTTATATATTATCTTGAATTTATCAAGGATATTATATATATGCTGAATAAATTCTTGATAAATGTGCTTGGTAAAATATATGCTTAAACATAACATAAACATAAATATGTTAAACATAAATATGTTTCTCCAAAGGGAAACCACTTTGTGTGGACCAGGACCATCCCATGAATCAAATTTCTGCCTTCTCCTGCTCCAGACCAAAACACTCCTGTAGATATTGGCACCTACTTGGCCACCAAACCCTCCTCACCAGGGCACCCCTGGCACAAAAAAAATTACAATTCCAGAAAAAACCCAACAGCGCGATATTGATTGCGAACACACAAGTCCTGCTCGACTTCGCCATTTCTTTCTGAAAATCTGGGGGATCACAAAACCAGCTCATTTTTAATGCTGCTTTGGCTGTGCCCTGAGAGCTGGGTTTGCTCCTGCATGTCCCATTATGGCAGTGAGATGGTCTGGTTGTAAAAAAAGCAAACCAAACCTCTCCCCTCCAGGATGTCACATGCATTTTCCTCTCACAAAACACCACATCTGATGCTGGAGGGAATTTTCCTTGTACTTCTGAGGCATCCCATGTTCTCCTCTGTTTCTATTCCCCATCTTAACACATCCAATGAGCTGTCTCACTCCACAAAAATGGAAATTTGGCAACAAACGCCAGCTAGAAATCAGCTTTGGACATGTATTAATTTCAGGAGTCCCAAAACTTTGTCAGAAGAGCCGTTCTCATCTCTCATTTCACTTGGAGCACTCCCACCACACATCCTGCACATCCCCAGACCTCGCCTGCTCCTTCACAACCTCCCATCCAAACACCCCAAGACTCCTTGCAGAACACGTTATGTCCTTAAAAAAACCATTCAAAATGTTGGTGACTGATTTTGAACAAGCAAAACTCTGCATTTCAGAGGCTCCTCCGGCTGCTGAGATTATCCAGCCTCCAAATAAATTTTGGGGAGGCCCCAGCAAACCCCTTGTGCCGGCTCCATGCTGCTGCATTGGTCTGAGGGCTGACGTGCCACAGGCAAGGGGCTCCGCAAAGACTGGGGTTTTGAAAGGACGTGGCTTAGAAATTCCACAAAATAATTAAGAAATGCTCCCCTTGCCCAATTTTAAATTCTCTCTTGGCTTTAATCAACTTGCCCCCGAGCAAGCAGCCTGGCAATGAGGCTGGTGAACTCCTGGAAGCACGAAGCAAGTTGTGCCTGCACAGCACCTGTGCAGGGGCTGAGGGCTGAACATTTCCCATGTTCCCCATCCCTGCACGGATGTGCATCAGTGCAGCGTGCAGTTTCCACAGGAAATCCCAGCCTCCTCCCAAGGGATGGCAGACAAAGCGAGCACTGAGCTACGCCAACGCTCCCCAGCCGTGATGGTGTCCACAGCTGGAACCGGAGCTGGGAGCGCCTACACCAACCCAGACTGGAGTCCCACCACTCAAAGCTGCAACTGCAGCAGTATTTCAAACAATAACACCTATTTTAAACACTGTTTTAAATAAAAATATCGTTTTAAATAATAGTATTTTAACTTTTCTCCTTGACTGGAAGTCCGAGCAAGTAATCCAAATTATTTTCTGCAGCTGTTTTTTTATTTTCTACCTTTATTGCCTGAATGCAACAGGTGAATCCAAGCAAACTCAGTATCTATTTAGGACTGGTCTGAGCTGTGGGAGGACAAGTGGCCAAAGCAGATCTGATCTGGAAAGGCTCAGACAGGAGCACACACCTGCCACTAGCAAAGGAGTAGAGCTGCAAATTTTGGCTTCTTGAGATGAAAAAGTAAAAAAGTCAACTTCTGGATATCATCTTTTCATTAGACATCCTTCAGTTTTAGCACACAGTGACACAACACTGTTCTTTCCACTTGCAGAGGAGCCTTACAAGCTTTCCTGGGGTTGTGATTTAATTGTGTGTGCACCTCGGTTTCCCAGGCCTGGCTGGCGCTGCAGACAAGTGAAACTACAATAAAAACATCCCTTTGGAAATTCTGACCTGGATGAAACCAGGGAAATGTAAATCTTTTGGAGGAAAAGCAAAGTTAGCTGGAAGATTTCTAGGCCATGACATAATCATCTGTTCAGCATGAAGACTTTTTGAAGCTCGGCCCAGGCACACCTTTTGAGGCTCACCAATTACCAAGACACGGCTTCTTCCCGCTCCCCAAATTCTCACACAAAAAACGCCTCAGCAGACAGGACTTTGCTCTGTCTGCACAATCTGGTTAATAGGCACGGGCAGGGATTTCATCTGCCTCTAATTCCTGCCTCCCACCCCTCACCTGTGCTCCCCTCACCACATTTCAACCTGCTGTTTAATTACTGGAGCGCTGCTCTGATTTCCTCCGGCCACTCCTCTCCGCCGGCGCTTCGCCGCTGTCCCCCACTCCAGCACCCACACATGGAAAAATCCAGCTGGAAGAGCATTATCCCTGACGAACAGAGAATATCTGAGAGCTGTGGGGAACCTGCATTTGGGCTGCTGTGTGTATCAAGTTTCAGTCCAGTCAAAAGCCGGCACCATCTTTTCACTGCTGCCCTTTTCATTTAGTTATCTTACTGAAGTCTTATCTCCCCAGTCCCTTGCCATAGGCTACCAGCTTCCTGCAGAGCCAGAAACAAAGCTCAGTCTTAAACAAAGGGGGGAAAAAAGGGAAAAAAGCACAAAAGAAAGTTGGTCACAGTTACTGTTAGGGAGCCCTGTGGGTTCAGGAGCAAAGCGAGGGGATGCTGCTGCTTCTGTGCCTCGTGTCACCGGCCAGCAGAGCCACCAGGACCACGGAGAGGCACTGCCTGCCTTCAAAGCACGGCTCAGCATCCCCACCACTGCCTTCAGCCACGCTCTGCTGTCCCGGGAGCTGAAACAGCTCCATCCAAACAGCTGAAAACGGGCAAAAAACACGGGAGGAGGAAGGATGGCAACCACCATCACTGGTGACAACGGCCAAGAGCTTGTGGTCCATGGACGCAATCTTCCTGGGACATCCCACCCAGGGAAAAGGTAATCCTGGGGACCACCTCCCACCCTCTCAGCCTGTCCTCGTACTTCCCCACGATCAATTCATGTCTCTCTCAACAGCAGAAAATGCAGGAACGGCAAAAGGAATTTATACAACAAAGCTCCCTCAGCACAAACCAGGAATAAACTGGCTTTACAGCCACGTCCAGAAAGCAATTTGAATTATGTTTGGTTAAACTGCCTGAGGGACACCTGATCTGCAGAGAGGCAGATGTGACCTCAGGGCAGGAGGAATGAAAGGAGCAGGTTAAACATCAGCTACAAAGAAAAGCTGCAAATAAAAAGAAAATATTTTGCATGAGATTTCTTTCTAACAGAACAGGTATTTTTCGACCTGCTGGATGTTTCCCCAAGTGCTTGACTCACAGTACTTCCTAAAATATTCACAGATGAGCCTTTGGATCTGACCCGGGCACCTCATAACAGCTGATGTTTGGCATTAGGCATCTTTTAACTCAATGTCTTCATTTTGGACTTTTTATCATTATTATTACAAGTTGCAGCCTTGCAAACAGCTGAATTTCGAGAACAAACAAGTGCCCGGTGCTCTTCCTTTTGGAAATAACTGGTGAATAACTGGTGAAAGAGCATTTTGGTAATGCTGCCCAACGCTTTAGACAGCAAACTTCATTTTCCAGTTGCTTTTAGCTTGCCATATTTGAGATGAAACTCTCCATATTTATTATTCAGGTGCTGTGCAGTAGCAGAAATGTGCATCCACGCATGTGGTGTGCAATTTAATTCCAGTGTTAATGACACCAAGGAATTTTCTGAGGAAAAACTAACCCACAGTGGTTTCCATGTGACTCCTTTCCAGTGATCCTGGCCTTTTTGACCATTAGCCTGATGTAAGCCATGCTTCCCCTCAAGTTATGAATTCACCATCCATTTTTTTCCCATCTGAGATTAAAATTTTGTTCTAGTTAGGCCCTTGCATCTCTCTGTTGTAGTTCCACACTGGCCCGAGCAGTTTCTAATAAACACAGTGATGGTTCTCTCGCTGTTAGGGAGCTCTGAGCTGACCTTTTCAAGTGGCTTTTGGCCAAGCAGATGTGAAGTCCACTGAAAACACATTGGTCTTCAAATCCCTCTGGCTCTGGTAGGTGTGTGGGAGAGAACTAATACAAAAAGAGAAACAATCAGTCCACATCTAAACCAAAAGTTAAGTTTGAAGCCAAGATCCTGCACGGTTTTGAGACCATCAGGACAGGCACTCACCCACCAGACAGGTTCTTATTCCAGCAAACAAACAAAAAAAAAATTCACTTTTTCTACTGCTGGTTATCAATTTAGGAACGCTCTCTTCCCCCAAAAAACCCTCCTTGTTTGAGTCCTGAACTCAAATCCTAGATTTCTCAATGTTTAACAGCTCATCAGCTTCTTTTTCTAGGGAATTTCAGCTTAACTCGGTACTTTTCAGTGTGGCAGCCAAATCCACACAGGAGGAGGACCCAAATTTGTCAAGAATCTCACCGGAATAAAGGTACCTGGAGCTGACTGTACCTCCAAGGTAAAACATTTCAGTCTCCATCACCTGCCCTGCTGCAGAACCCTCCAGGGTCAGGATGCCCTCAAACAGCTCTGACTTGGGAGCTTAACACACTCAAGGACATCTTTCTTGGAGTCTTGTGGGGGTATTCGGAGTGGGATTCTCAATTTTTTCATTGATGTTGAAAACTCCTTCACAACCTCGGGGTCAGTGTTTTCCACAGCTCCCGGGGGATGGCACGTTATGGAAGAAACCCACCAAATGTCCCCGGACTTGAAAGGAAATGGCAAAAAGCTGCTAAAACAGGGACTTTTGTTGCCTTTCTCTTCCTCTTGTCCAAAAGCAAAGCTCCCTGAAGGCCCTTCCCTTCTCCTCAGCTCCAGTGTCCAAAGCTTGGCCATTGCTCACGAGAGAATCACAGACCACGGAATGCTCTGGGTGGGCAGGGACCTTAAAGCTCATCTCGTTCCAGCCCCTGCCATGGGCAGGGACACCTTCCACTATCCCAGGCTGCTCCGAGCCCCCTCCAACCTGGCCTTGGACACTTCCAGTGAGCGCTTGAAGTGGTACTGATGCTATTTAGATTGAAAAGCAGAACAGCGTTGTGGCATTTTAATAAATGCTTTAATAATCTGCAGAAGGAGACAGAAACGCTTCCTTCGCAGGTTTCTCTTTCACCACTGACGAGGAAAATAACAATTGTAATAATTATTGCAAACCAGGCTCCTGTTTACCAAGCGGCTGAGCTTTTATCAGAGGCAGCTTTGCACACAAGAAAGGTGCAGCTGAGCCGGGGAGCATTTCATCTCAGGCACTCATTAACTTGGACAAGCGGGGTCGAGGGTGTTGTGGTTGTTTTGTTTTGATTTTTAATCGTCCAGGCATCTCCCAGGCTGCCGTACAGGCACCGGTGTTTCACCGGATCAGCTCCTGGGTGACAAGGGCTGCCAAGCAGCTGCAAGGACAACAAAACAGAGTATTACTACTACTACTACTACCACCACCTTTCATCTTTGGAGTATTGCATTTGAGCCTCTGAGGTCTCCGAAAGGCTGAAGTCTGACCAGCAGCCACCCGAGCTGACGTTCCACTTGCCTCACTTAGCTATTCCTGTCAGACGCATTTCCTGGAAGCTACTGACGAGTGACAATTCTATTTTTTTGTTTAAATTTGACTGCAAACCAACCCAGTGTGGAAGCACGCACAGGGTCCACTCCTACAGCTGTATCCCGGAGTTTACTGGCAGCAGTGAATCCGTCTCCTTATTTATGCCTGCGTCTGAGAACGCGATGCCGCCGTAACTAATAATTTATCCATTTTCCTCATTATCATCATGAAATATCTGCTGTCCAAAACAGAGCTAATAGAACTCCAGCTCGCTGGGAGTCGTGCTGCTCAGCGGAGTTAAGCCACCAGGAAGAGCAGGAGCGAGTTTCTCTTGATCCCCTTCCCAAAGTCCAAGCTGGAAACCTTAAGCCAAACCTTAAGTCAAACCTGCAGTCCCCGAGCAGCTGTTGGGCGGGCAGCAGCCCAGCTGTCTAAACTCTATTGGCAGCAAATGTCATTCTCGCACACGGACAGCCTGCCTGGAAAAGCCAAAGGCACATCTTGGGCTATCACATCCCATCACGTTCCCCGACGAGATGTGAAAACCGGAATGGGAAACGTCAACAGAGTCCGGCCGCGGCGAGGAGCGGGGCATGCCCGCTGACAAGCGTGCCGCCGTGACAGAGATGGGCTTGGAGTTGCAATTAGTGGCACTGTCATTTTCGGGCGCTCCTGCCAATTAATTAAGCCTGTCAAATGGAAAAACAGCGGCATTCACATGATAATTTATATCGGGAGAGACTGGCCCGGCAAAGCTGCCGCTGCCGCCAACAAAATCCCCTCTGAGCGCTTAAAAAAAAAAAAATAATAAAAAAAATATATAAAGAAGTGGAAAGGGGAGGGGTGGGGGGGGAAGAAAGAAAGAAAGTTAAACTGTCCTTGTTATAATTGTTAACTCTGATCGCTCAAGTAGAAGACGGGCTGATTAAAACTCCAAACGAGCCCCCAGCTCGCTTAAATCTCAGAGTCCGGAATGATAGAATCAGAGGAGTTTATTCATACCATTAAGCCCCAGAGAACTTAATTGAAAGAAGAGCATAGCCTGGACCTTGACAAGCGGGAGGTCACAGTAATTGCTGCCGGACATATTTAACATTAAGATAATCAGGCCATTAATTACCCTTTGGATCATTAAATCAGCCAGTTGCAAAATGAAATTTCTGCCTCTATTACTCACTTGAGAGACCACAGGGGTGGCTTTTAATTTATCAGTGAGCTTGAGATACAAAGGACCAGGCTTGGGGAGGAAGGAAAAGGGGGAGAAAGGAGGGGGCTTGCTTCAGCAGAGGCAGGAATATCAATCCGCCATGCTTGGTGATCGTGGCAAATTAACTAGGTAAGATAACCTCAGCTTCTAAAGGCAGAAGCTGGGGGTATGTAAATAGATGAGGGCAGACAGGGAGATCAGAGCCTGCACACCACTTAGCAGGATAATAAAGGAAATCATCCTTGATTATCAGTGCTAATTTGGACACTGCCGGTAGCTTGTTATGCGTGTTCTGAGTAGCATTTAATTAATTCAATTGCTTGTTAATGAGGGAAGTGACATGTGGGGAGCAGATGCCACCCAACTGCAGATGGGTTCTGGTCAGCCCTTCACAATAAAATCTTTTTTTTTTTTTTTTCCTTTTCCTTTCTTTTTTTTTTTTTAAAAATTTATTTTAAAAAACCCCCTTCCCCCAGCCCTGGAATAGGGAAGGTGTCAGGCGTGGAGGAGCACTGAAAAGGCACAGAACACTGACCTCATCAGGCCAAGATCCGCTACGGAACCGGAGCTGATAATCGTGGATAGCGAGGTGCCCGTGCTCCCCCAGGCCCCATTCCCAAGGCTGCTCCTTCTGCCACGAGTCCGGGACCAGCAGCACCACAACGGCAAAGTGATGGCTGAAGGGAGCGAGGGATGAGGGAGAGATAGAACACGGCAGCCCCACAAGATCCAGCATGCCACAGCGGGATCGGAGGCACTCTGCTCCCCTGGGCTCGCCCTTTACCTATAATGAAGGATTAATTATTTTTTACAAAGAAAAGGAGGCACGGTGCGGTATTTTTCATCCGAGTCGCTCCCCAGTGACCAGTTCGGCATCACGGCCGCTCCCCTCGGAGCAGCACAAGCCAGGCTTTGGTGCAGGACTGCAAAACTCAGCTCAATACAGCGGAGCTGCATAATGTTGTCCCTGACACCATCAAATGGAGTTCATTAGTGAGCAAGGATCAAACTGGATCTTCCCTGATGAAGGCGAGAGTCAATTCCCAACATGAAGGTGAGAGTCAATTCCCAACACTGCTGGCTCCCACCTCGTGGCTGCTCAGCCCGTGTTGGATTTTCCTGAAACCTTTGGTGCCCAGAATAAACAGGGAGGCTGCTGAGCAAACAGACCTGAGCACAACTGCTGCTCGTGCTCCAAAAGCCCCAGTTAAACACCTTAAAACTACGCCCGAGCTTCTGCAAGCCACTTGTCCCTCACTTCCAAACCAGAGTTTTAATGGAGTCGGACATTTCACCTGTTCATGAATATTCTCGAAGAGATGCTGAAACGGTGGAGCCCTGTCTGTAGCTAATGCAGGCATTTGGCATGGCTGGAGTAGGAGAACAAAAAGCGTGGCTGGGATGGTGCCTGGGATATGAGCCTGCCTTCCCTCAGCTCGCCCAGCAACTTCCAGCCAGTGGAGGTGGCACATCCATCCCAGCACTCCCAGGGAGACAGAGATGGAGTCCTCGGGAGCTCAGGGAAAGAGGGTGGGGGAGCAGAGAACCATCTCCTGGAGTGGGCAGAGGGATGGGGGCAGCTTGTCTCACTTGGAAAAGGCCAACACCACCTTGGGAAGTTGATGGTGGCAAACGAGCCTGCAAACCAGAAGCCGCAGGGGCATGAGGACAAAGCAAAACAAGTGAGCTGTGTCCAGAAAAAGCCAAATATCTGGCAGGAGATGGACATAACCAGTGCAAAAGGCAAAGAATTCCCAAGCTGGCTCCCCCACACCTCCAGCTTTCCTCCACGGAGCGACTCGGCCCCACAAGGCTCCTCCAGTGCCGCACCACTCCAAAGCAGCGCTGTGAGAGCGTGCTTGAACAGTATCAATAGCAATTAGAGGGAAAATCCTGATCCCATCCCCAGCCCCAGTTAATTGTCGCAACATTGATTTACTCTAATTTGACTTCTCACTCCAAATTAAACCCGCATTACCCAAGGAGGGACCGCAGGCAAGCTCCCCCCGCTCACCCCCTCCCTTCCAAGACAATAAATTTAATATTGAATACACTTGGAAAAAAAAAAACCCGGTGGTTGTTGCAGGATCCATACTGAAAGATCTTTTTCTTTTTTTCCCCCTTTTTCTTTTTTTTCTTCCTGCGAGTAATTAAAAGATGCTTTTCTTGACTAATGATCCCCCTGTTTAGGAATGGGAAGTCGATACTCCTTCACCAGCAGTCAGCTTCAATTTGTCACAGGCCTCCCGAAGTTTGAGCGGCGTTCTCGGGGCTGCTGGTAATTGCTGGAACCAATTACCAGCTCTCCAGAGCTGACCTAATCAGGGACCCACGGACACCACAGCTCAGGGGCCAGCTGGTCCCTGCTCCCTTTCACACTCAGGTGTTTGCCTGTGCTCGGGTTTTCCGCCGCTTCCCCAACTTTCCGTGCTGTCCGGAGCTCGTGTTTATTCCTCCTTCCCCCCCGAAATCACAGCAACACCCTTGGCCCTCAGCTCTGCCTCGTGCCACTGCTTTACCCTGCATCCCTTCCCTGGGGATCCACCACACCTGTGCTCCCAAAACCTTCCAGTTCAGTGCCAGAGGCCATCCTGGGTGTTGCTTTTGATTTACAGGTGATGCCTTAGGATTTTAGCTTTTATATTTTCATATATTTGCAATCCTGCAATTCTTTAGTATGTAACTCTGAGCTCCATACAGAATGTTAGCTACTGCTGTTCCCATTCTGGTCAGACACAGCAATGCCGCTGCAGGCCTGAGAATCAAGGACACCTGACTGTCTCAGGCCCTGAGAAATGGAAACAAAAGTGAGCTTGGGGGAGAGCAAACTGAGAGAATGGGACTGCACTGCCCGAAGCTGGAATTGGACGATTAACCTCTGATCTGCAAATGGACAAAACTTATATCTGTCCCAAAAACGTGTGGCTGCGTCCATCCTGGGTGCAGTCTCTGCGAGACTCCTGCACTGCCCAAGGTGTGCCCTGTGAAGGCCTTTCCATAAATCCCTGCCCTTTATCCGTTCACTCTGCCCAGCCTCTGCTCCAGGGCAGCCTCTCCAAGGCATCACAGGGGCACTGAACCACCTGGAGATGTGCCTGAAGGATCTCAGGATGGTCTGGGTTGGAAGGGGCCTTAAAGTCCATCTCACCCCACCCCTTGCCACGGGACACCTTCCACTAGAGCCGGCTGCTTGACTCTCCAAGCTGATGACCTGGAATGCATTCGTATCAGAGGATGTGCCTGGGCAACAGATCCCTGATCAGTGCAGGAGGGACAATGCCTTTTGCTAAAGAGCTCCCAGGCTTTGAGCTTTACACACCCTCCAATCTCAGAACCCTTCTGGCCTTCAAAATAAGCGTCCAGGTTTAGCTTTCCCGGCGATTTGCTCGGATGAAGAGTCTGAGGTGCATTTGAGGGGGCTAGGAAAGGACAGCAGTGTGGTATATTTGATGTGGTTTAATCATAGAATATCCTGAGATCTGGCCCTGCCCAGACACCCCAACAATCCCACCCTGGGCATCCCTGGGAGCATCATCCAAACGCTCCTGGAGCTCTGGCAGCCTCGGGGCCGTGCTCATTCCCGGAAGAGCCTAGGCAGTGCCCAGCACCCTCTGGGAGAAGAACCTTTCCCTGATCTCCAGCCTGACCCTCCCCTGGCACAGCTCCAGCCCCTCCCTGGGTCCTGTCCCCGGCCACAGAGAGCAGAGATGGGAGCTGCCCCTCATGAGGAAGGTGCAGGCCATGATAAGGTCTGGAATTCGATAATATCTTATTTTTGAGTGTGCAAAATTACTAAATGGAAGCTGTGCTCCCAGCCCGGCATAGCTCTGTTTTCAGAAATATTGGTGACATTTTCCTGGGTACGACTCCTTAATTATGCCATGACCCAGAGTAGCCTTCTGGCAATTCTTCCTGCCAAACACCATCTCCCTGCATCCCTCCACTCCACAGAAACACATGGGATGCCACTGCAATCATGCAGTGATCAGTGCCACCTCTCCCAGGCTGAAGGGACTGCTTTGAAAGCCACATCAAGACTTTCAGGTTCCTTTTAGTCCTGCCTGTGAACACTCCTTGAGCCTCCCAGCCCAACAATTCAGTATTTGTGGAGCAGCTCATTACCTTTTTTTTTTTTTCTGTGTCCCTAGAAATCTGTGGGTTTCCACTGATGGCTTCATCTCCAACAGAAAGGTACAACACGAAAAGGTGAAACCCACCTGATCCCCTCTAAAAGTGTCTGTTAAGGGCCCATCGCAGAATCAGAATCCCAGAATGGTTTGGGCTGGAAGAGACCTTAAAGCCCGTCCAGTTCCACCATGGGCAGGGACACTTTCCACTATCCCAGGTTGATCCAAACCCCAATGTCCAACCTGGCTTTGGACACTTCCAGAGATCCAGGAGCAGCCACAGCTTCTCTGGGCACCCTGTGCCAGGGCCTGCCTACCCTCCCAGGGAGGAATTCCTTCCCAATATCCCATCTAACCCTGCCCTCTGGCAGTGGGAAGCCATTCCCTGTGTCCTGTCATTCCATATCCTTGTCCAAAGTCCCTCTCCAGCTCTCTTGGAGTTGCCCCTTCAGTCCCTCAACAACAACAAAAGGGAGGTTTTGTTTAACTCTTCTTTCAGGTCCATTTTAGCTGCTTCCAACAGAATTCCTCATGCAAAACTCCAAACAGCAGTGAGAACACGGAAAGCAGAGCCTCTGCCTGAAGAACTTGAATTTATTTTCTTGCCACACCTTGGACAGAAGGATTGTGACGCTGGCACAGACCAAAGTGAAGCACAAGAGGAGGCACACACTTGGAAAAAGCAGAACTTTCTGGTATTTACGAGAAAAATTGCATTTCAGTCCCTGCTGCAAACAGCAGAGGAATGGGAGCAGCAAAGCAAGATTGCAATTGCTCTGTGGGAAAATTTTCACATCATCCTAATTCTGCTTTTTCTAGCACCTCTTCTATCACGGAAGCGTGAACCTGGACATAGAGCTAGAAAATCCTATTTATAAAATGAATCTTTTTGTCCAAAAATGTTGCGGTGCAGGAAAGAAAGTGCAGTGATATCGGTGACAATCAGGATCAGCTGAATATAACCATGAAGATGCACAGAAACAAATTGGGAGAATTAAAATAAGCCCTGAGCATGAAATATTAAGAGAATAAAGTTGATTTTCTAGAAGTAAAATTCAATCCCAAATGAATTATTTAATTGAAATGGATGGTGCTCTTTTCATCACCGTCACATGGATTTTAGATTTTTCATGGTGTTTATTACATGATTGCTAAAATAATGCGATTGTTCTTTTTTTTTTAAAAAACAGAATTCCAATTGAGCACAAACCTTTTCCTTTCAGGTGTTTAGAGCTGAGGTATTGCTCCATCTCACCCCAGCAGTAAGGAGCAACGTACATCTGTGAGGCGCAAGAACATAAAATCTCCGGATTAAAGCGACAGTAGCGACTGAAAGCTCACGTCAACCTGCCTGACGAAATCGTGGCATTACCTGCCTGGCAATGCAGAGGTACAGAGCAGGCATCCCATTTCTGCCCGAACAAAACCCCCCTTTGGGTCCCCCTGAGCACTTTTGCACGCACAGCCACTCATCTAAGTAGCCTGATTAATGCAGTGGCTTCATTCTCGAAGATGAACCAAAGGTGGCACCACAAATTCATTTTTCAGGGCTAACGAAATAATGCAATAAGGAACAGTTGACTTTATTACACGCACCAGCACAAACCCACCCCTCCACTGCAGGAGGTGGCCCAGGTACAGTGATCTTTCCACCTGATCCCCAACTGGAAAAAGTATTCCCAAAACATCTGTCTCTGGCACTGTTCAGATTAATTAAGCATAAAACCCTCTAGTTTTAGGTAGGACAGCACATCACAGGAAGATTTTCACTGTGTGGAGCTACGAGAGGCAGGTAAAATGCTGTTCTCAAAGCAAACAAACCCCCCCTCCCCCAAGCAGCTCATGGTTTCACATAAATCACAACAAAATAAAAGTAATCAAGTCCATGGCGAGCACGACTTTGAAGATCCCTGAGCAGAACCAAAGGCCCGGCAGCCAGCTACAAACTCCCATAGGAGCCTGAACCTCTGAAGGGAGATTATCAACTACAAACTGATAGCCCAAGAGGCAGAACTTTGTGGCCCACCAAGACAAAGGAGCACATGACAGGATAATTTAGATGGAGGAAGAAGCAGGCAGGAGGTTTCCATCTCCCACTGAACAGAAAACTGCAGAGCTGCTGAGGAAACCTTCGCAAGAGCGAGAAAGCAATGAGGTCACTCAACTTTTGCCACCCCCCACTTTGACACGTCCTCCCTGGCCATGCAGTGAGGATATTGATGCCTTAGGATTTTAGCTTTTGTATTTTCATATATCTGTAATCCTGCAATTCTTGAGTGTGTAACTCTGAGCTCCATATAGAGTCTTAGCTACTGCTTTTCGCAATTTGGTCAGACACAGCAATTCCTCTGCAGGCCGGGGAATCAAGGGCACCTCACTGTCTCAGGCCCCGAGCAATGGAAACAAAAGTGAGTTGGGGGAGCAAACTGAGAGAATGGGACTGCTCTGCCTGAAGCTTGAATTTGACAATTTACTGCTGATATGGAAATGGACAAAACTTCTATCTGTCCCAAAAACGTGTGGCTGTGTCCATCCTGGGTGCAGTCTCTGCGAGACTCCTGCACTGCCCAAGGTGCGCCCTGTGAAGGCCTTTCCATAAATCTCTGCCCTTTATCCTTTCCCTCTGCCCAGCCTCTGCTCCAGCTCAGCCTCTCCAAGGCATCAACACAAACAATGATGTTTCCACAAGGCAGAATTCAGCAGCGGCGGCGTGGCACGCCGGGCGAGGCGGAGCGAGCAAACCCACCTGGTGCAGTCTGAGGAAGGCTTCACGTGGCCCTGGCTGTTCTCCTCCCACACGCTGTTGGCCAGCTCGTTGCCAATGGCTGACATCACCTTGATGAGCTCTATGGGCCAATCGTCCAGGTCCAGGGAGCGCACCCGCGACAGGTGCGTGCCGAGGTTGCGGTGGATACCTGAGCATTCGATGCAGATGAGGGCTCCCAGGTTCAGGCTGGCCCAGTCGGGGTCTGCAGGACAAGGGACACGGGAGTTAGGACAAGGCAACACCCGAGAGAGCTTCCCAGGTGGTGTTTGTGCGTGAAGGTTCTGGCTCCAGGGGTGTCCTGTCCTGAAGCGCGGCTGGGAGGTCTTCGGTGGAGAAACCCTCCAGGGGTAAAAAAACCAATAAAATGGGGTGACTCAAAAAGTGTATCAGTCCAACTCCAGTCAAAAAACCCCCATGAATTAGAGGGGAAAGGAGAAACCAAGAAAATACAACCACGGTGATGGGTAAAAGATGATGAAGAGGAGAAAGCCCCAGCTGCTTGTGGCCAGTCGAAAGGGAAAAAGGAGAAAAAAAAATAGAGCCTAGAAACAATTATCTCGTGCTAACCACATCAACTGCCTCAATAACCACCTACACCACCAGCTATGTGGGGCTCTTCCATCTGACTCTTCTCCCATCTCCAAAATCAGGGAGATAAACACCGAGACGGAAAGGTCCCACCTGGAACAGCCCCAGCTCCAGAAGGATTCCACCCGCCCCCACAAAGGACAAGACTGGGACAAAACTGACACAAGATGGGAAATTCCATTTCCCAACATGGTTCAGAACTCTTTTGCCACTGTCCTGTGAAATTTAAATCTAGATTTTTATGCATTGCCTTCTCTCCAACAAACATTCACCTTAACAAATGCAGCTGAAGATACACGAGAGGAATTTTTGTTGGTTTTTTCCTACCCCTCTGCTGTCAGATCTTTTTATGTTCGTTCCTTACTCTGTGCACCCCAAAGAAGTACCCCAAATGCCAAGCATGAGGACTAATTAAGAGGGCAGGCAATTCTTATTCCTATCTAAATAAAATTTGGAGTTGACAGAAAATGAATTTCCAGTGTTTCCTTCTGTCCTGGAAAAATTAATCCAAAGACTCGTCTCGACCTTGTGTAACCCATAACTGAAAAGCTATTTTTGGCAGCCAAAATATGTGGAAACAAAACATTTCCTAGTTCTTTGCCATGTCATGTTTGGACAAAAAAAGAGGAAAGGAAAGTTGATCATTTTAGTTGTGAAGTCCCACATTTCACTGAAGGCATTGACTGACAGTTTTCAACCAGTCCATAGAAATCTAAAAATGCAACCAAGAAGAAGAATCCCCCATCTTATTCCACTTGAGCAGAAAAACGTATGTTTTGTTTACAAGTTCTGTCTATACCTAGTATTATATTATATATAATGTAACACCTATGTTATACATATACAGCATTTCAGATCTCCAAAAAATAATGTGAGACAAAACTCCTGCCAGGCTTTCCAAGCTTTTGGTACAACAACTACAGCAAACTCCTTTAATTCCATAATTCTTCAGGTACCTCCACTGTTGTTTTGCCAGTGGGGGAAAACAGTGGTGTATCTGAAACACACTAAACCCCGCCCCAAAATAGCAATTTGTTGATATAAACTTGAACCCAGCAGATAATAATTCGGAATTATTATATATATAATTATTATATAAAAAACTGTGACTCGGAATGAAAACCCCTGACCTGCAAAGGCCAGGGTTATCCTAACAAAAATCCAAAGTGCAACGAGCTCTAAGAGGCGTGAACTCGGAGTGAAGCAAGAGGACGGAATACCAGCTCGCATTATTCCAATTATTCTGACAGAACTGGTGTTAAGGACCTGACCTCCCTCCCAAACACCTCTCCACCTGAAGCACACCTAGCGCGCCTCGTACTGAAAAAATTCTTTAAATATTCACCTGCTTCAGAGCGTCACAGAATGGTTTGGGTTGGAAGGGTCCTTCCAGCTGCCAGCACTGAAGGAGTCCCCCAAAACAACAACCAGGAAGTTCCACGACATTTTACCAAGGTATTATTTTCGATGTCAACAACCTGACAACACACAGCTGAGTGTGAAGGTGGCAAAGGAGGAAAGGCAAGGGCTGAGCTCCCTACAGGAATGAAAATTGTTATCACCAGTTCGTACCACATGAGTCAGAAAGCTGTAACTACCCAAGGTTGGGGTTTTTTTTCTTTTAAGATGATACAAACCCAGCTCTCTTTTCCTGCTGATGGTGAGAGTGGTTCTGAATTGGAGGATGCTCGCAAGCACGTGGCAGGTGAGGACATCAAGGTTTGATGGCAAAAAGAAGAAAAAGCCCACTCAGTGCAGCTAGAGGTGCTTTACTTAAAACTGGTCAAACAAAAAATGAGCTTTTTAGCACCTCTGTGTATATCCAGATTGCAATTTTCAGCTGTCCATATTCTCAAAAATGCCTGGCTCACTCCCTCCCTGAAAACCTCTTTCCTCAGTCTGACTCGCACCTCAATCAGATTCACCATCTGGAGGTGAAAACTCTCTTAGGAGAATAACCCCTCCCCACTGTCTCCTTCATCCCTTTGGATGCAAGGAGGCTGATGAAAGGCTGAACCCTCCTGAGGTCAGCAGGTGTAAGATATCTCTGGGCTGAGCAGAGGGAGGTGCTGCAAGGAGGAGCAGGAGAGCCAGGGAAAGAAGAAGCAGGGGTGAAGGCATCTCGAGCTGCAGCAGAAAAAGAGAGGAAAAGTTTGCAACTCTCTTATTCTTTGAGAGTTGTTGTTTTTTTTTCTATTCTGCATGAAAAATTGAATTTTGTGATGGGTAGGACAAGATTGCCCAAGTTATTACCTCGGTGTTTGGTTCTCAAATACAAAATACACCAGAGTAAGTGATCAGACTCTTGGACCGGAAAATTCATGATGAGAATCCATGTGTTTTAAACCCTCCCTATTTTCTTCTATGACAGCAAAGACTTGATATTCCATGTTCTCCAGATATCTTGAAAGAGGTGACTCATATTTATCCTCTGATAGAGCCAAAATCCAGAAAAATCGCTGGGTTTGCCTACACAACTGGATCCCCTTCGGTGGTGATCAAAGTCAGCACTGAGACTCCGCTGCTCTGGGAAAAGGCAACACCAGTTTCCTTCTGAAACGCGAAATCAGGTTTTGGGCAGAAACTCCAGCTCCTAAAGAGCTCTTTGCCTCATCTCTTGCTCTGGGATGGGAATGCTGAAAGAGGAATAGTGACTGACTTCAGCTGGAGGCTGCCGGAGGGCCGGGATGCTGGCAGCACACAGCTGCTGCTGGATCAACATCCAGCAAGGCAGAATTCCCCCGTGAAACAAAGCGCTGCATCGAGTGCTCAAAAGGCAAAGAGCTCCAGAAAGAGGGAGAATGAGACTTGTGAAGTGGAAGATTGATGGCTCTTGAATACAGCTGAGGGATGGCAACATCTCACACTCCTGCGCTCCCAAACATCTGGCTCTGTGGAGATGCAAACGACGACGTGAGAGTTCCAGGGAGCGCCGGGGTTTGTGATGTTAAGTGCCCAGGCAAGGCAGGAAGGGAGGCAAGGGAATAAAGCAGAGCCCTGCAGAAACAGCAGCAGGCTGAGGTTCACCTCCTGTGCGTGTTTACATTTCAAGATCCATCGCTTCGGAAATATCTCACATTTTTCCAAAGGGACGATGGTGGCCTTAAAATCAGGAAGGTCAAGCAGCAAGAGGAGTCAGAGAGGGTATAAATCATCTCTGAGAACACAAACGAGTCCAGCTGAGATTCCAAAAGCTACACGACAGAGCGTTGCCAAAATGGGCTGTCCCACTCTGCCCTCTCCCAGCAACACGTTCCTGGTACATCCCTGCTGCTGGCACCACGCATGAGGGGCCAGCTTGACCCATGAACAACCTGGCTGAAAACCAGATTGGTTTGGGGAGGGGTGGAAAACAAAAAACAACCCAGAAAAGCAAAAAAACCGCTGTTGCTTTCTTGCACAACCGTTTTCCTGACTGAACATCTAGCCTGGCTGCATAAATCCTGGGATATGGGCATGGCTGGGGAGAGAAACACGAGCCTTGGGGGTAGTGGGGAGTCTGGCTAGAGCTGAGGTGGGTCACAGGGATGGTGTGGGTGTGGAAGTTGTCTGCACTGAAGGGATTGCACTGTACAGATACATAATATAATCCCCCACAAATATATATCTATGTAAAAATACAATCTATAGGATAGATTTGTATATTTGATAAATCTAGTTAGCAAGGCCAGGAAAATGCCACCCACGGCTGCGCAGAGTGAGCGGAGCAGGACTCGGCACCACTCCCACCGTGGGCTGCTCCGAGGCAGCAGTGAGTACTTCAAATGAGCTAAATATACATGCAGGTCACTCCCAGACCCCTTCCTCCTCATCCACGGCACACCACCCTTCCTGCCTTTCTCCTGAGCTACATCAAAGCTCTGGGGGAATCTCAATGACTGCCAGGTCAGTATGAAAGCACGCTAATAAATAAGACTCACTTTGGGCTCCCGGTGCTGAAATACCACTCAAACCGAGCTTTTCTCTGGTTTAGCACGTGCTGAACCACGCAGAGTGGAAGACTGAGACCAAATCGTTGGTGCAAAAGCACCTGCACTTGTGTGCAAATGTTCTTTTTACACTGGGGTGTCGGAACGGCTCAGACCAGGAGTCAAAACCTTAAGCGGCCAATCCCCAAAAATAAAAATCACACCAGAAGAAAGAGAAGTGAATATTTTTTTCCATTTTAAGCGTGAGTAAAAATCGCAAGGAAAGTTCTGACTTCCAAATATCAAAGAAATAAAAATGCACAAGTTCTCAGTCCTTCAGCTCCTACAACTAATTGCTTTAGAGCAAGAGAACTTCCTTTCTGTGGCTTTGTTGCAAACCCCTGGAACTAAAGAGCACCAGAATAATGGCCTCAGTCGGGGTTAGTGAGGTGAAGCACAGCTCAAAGTATTCCCGAGAACACTCTTCTGAACACTAAGTATATGTTTTAAAAAATAAAAAAAAAAAGAAAAAAAAAGGGAAAGAAACACAAAGGGGAAGAAAAAAAATAAATCCAAAATCAGTTTTCTAGTATCCAGATATAATGAGCAATGACTTTGGTTTCTTCTGACAAGCAATCCTAAAGAACCAAACCAAAAAACAAGCAATCAAGCTCTACCTCTTTGAAAATATTCCCACGGCACGTGTGCCCTCACCACGCGGAACATGAGGGAAGTGGAAGGGACTGATGTCAAACAGCAAACTTTTTGCCTTCTCTTTGAAGGAAAGCACAGAAATGCTGACATTCCACGTGAAACAACGAGGGGAAAAAATTAGGATGCACTCGATGTGGCAGATATTGAGTATAAATTGAGACCAAACAAGCAAACGCCCTAATGAAGCAGAAATGTGCAAGCAACAGAGGGGGTGTAAGACCAGGGGGGCCAGAGCTGGGTGTTCCCCCAGGCCCTGGGCAAGGAGAAGAGGTCAGAGCTGGAGTCAGGCGGCTGTACTCACTCTGTGCCTCGCAGTCCACGCAGTGGGAATTGCCTCTGATGTTCCTGATGGACTGCAGGGCCATGGCCTCGTTCTGACTCGTCAGGCGGGACTGTGGGGATTTAAAAGACAGGAGTGAGCAGCAAGGAAGAACCCAAAAAAACCCCAAATGACACAACTGTCAGCTGAACGAACAGCAAAACCCGAAGTTCAGACCAAGGTCGAATGAATATGGTCAAGGAACCTCAAGTCTTGATTTGCCTCTCAAGAAACAGTGATCTTTTGGCATCTCCAAGACTTTTGGGGTCTCCAGGCTGGATTCTAACAGAGGGAAATGGAACTTGAGAACGAACCCTGCTCTCCCCCAGGGCAGCAGTCTGCACACTGCAGGCTTGCTTCTTGAGATAAATGAGATGAGAATATTATTTTACAAGATCAATTTCTTTTATTGATGTGTGTGCCCGTGCTAATGAAGACTAAGGGACGGTTTGCAAAAGCGGCTGGAACCTTTTTATCATCCAAAGGTCAGGTTTCACCCGGTGGCTGCCGTTCAAACGCTCTCCGTGATGACCTGCCCATGACCCCTGCTTGGGGAGACTCTGCTGATGTCCAGGCACTTCAGCTCTACCCAACTGGACTGCCTTGAGGGCTCCCAGAGGAGCAAACCGTTCCCTGCACAGAGGGATGGAGCAGCGATTGAAGCAGGGCTTGTGGATCTCCACGCGGAGACGCAACCGCCGTGGGACACCTGCTAAACCTGCCCAGCCAACTGCTGTTCCAGCCAGCTCCTTGGCCATGCTTTGGGAACCCAGCGAGAAAAAACCTCCCTGAGCCACTGCCCAGCAATTCTTTATCCTTTTGTATCAGTATTTTTATGTAGGTGTTAATGTACAAACTGCCCCTTCCGCGCTCCGTTGGTGCACACGGATCAGAACGGGTGAACCCACGCAAAGCCAGGAACATGTAAGCTGTGATCTTCCTCCATCTCGGAAAGAGATGTTGGAAATAAACCCATTTTTCAACACAAAATGGGAAGCAAATTGTGTTATGATGATGGCAATTACTGGTGTTTGATCTAACCTGGCACACCACGGCAATGAAAGCAGGCATTCATTTAAAAATATGAGTCTGTTCCTTGCAATATAAAATCACGAAAGACAACTGTTAGGTGGGTAATATTAAAGGATCCACAGTTCCGAACAATTATTGGACATTTCTCTCCCTTGATCACCACTCAGCACCTTGCTCTCTCCTGTGAACTGTTTACAGACACCCGCACTCAAGACACAGAAGCTCTTCCAAAAATGAGCACTGGCTGAAGACATCTCAGATTTTAAACATTTATTTTGACAGGGAAGGTGAGCAAATTCCTCCTGCCATCAAAGGAAAGCGTTCCAAGGGGGAAAGCTGCTCCTCCTAGGCCACGTTCCTCCCTCAGAAAGCTCCAACCCCGCTCAGCTGTGGGGGTAACACACACACACACACATCTCGGGGCTTAAAATTCAGAGTTTGCTGTCATGTTAATGATGACCTAACCCATGGCTTATCGCTGGTATTGCTCTGTGCCCCGTACCTTGTTCTTGCTGCTCTCACAGGACTGCAAACTGGCCAGGATCTGGCTCTCTATGGCTTGGACCCACGCGTCCCTCTCTTCGTAGGTGGTTGCTTCGAAGTGCCAAGTCTGGCCCGTGAGAGAGACGATGATAAACTCGAAGTTTTCTTCTTGTTCTGGGGAGGAAAAAAAAAAGATGCAATTGGAAGGAAAGATTAAGTTAAGGATATTGAAAAGTAGCTGAAACAGTCTTGGTTGATGAGAACTTCTGCTACTCAATGGCTTTAAGCTGAAGGAGGGCATATTTAGATTGGATATTGGGAAGGAATTGTTCCCTGTGAGGGTGCTGAGGCCCTGGCACAGGGTGCCCAGAGAAGCTGTGGCTGCCCCTGGATCCCTGGAAGTGTCCAAGGCCAGGCTGGACGGGGCTTGGAGCACCCTGGGACAGTGGAAGGTGTCCCTGCCCATGGCAGGGGGTGGCACTGCATGATCTTGAAGGTTCCTTCCAATCCAAACCACTCTGGGATTGTGCAAATCCTGCAACTGCAGGACTGGACACGAGGTCTGAGGCTGGATACTGCCCTGTGCAGTGCACCAGGAAACAATCAGGATCCACTGCTCTATCTCTCCAAACGCTATGCAGATAAAGCTCTGGTTTGGGTAAACACCCAGTTCCTGTGTTTGTGAGTTTGGCATCGAGTCTGTACCTTAATCAAATATAAAGTGGCCAACAAGCATCATTTAGATTTAAACCCGCGGTGCTAAAAGCTACATAATGTAAAAATCAAAGTGTGCCACAAAATAAAAGATGAATGGACCATAAAGAGCTGACAATACAGAAAATGTAACAATTTACCCTCTTCTCTTAAGCAGTTTTTACAAGCACAGATATATTAAAGCAGATGTGTAGATTTTCTCCTCTACAGCATAAATACTGGGATAATAATAATAATAATAATAATTATCACTGGGCTATAATGCAGGATTAAAATCAGTTCAACCTATTCAACACCCACGTCCGACATGGGAGATGAGAAAATGATCTGAGAAGCCAGGAGAGAGGGTCAGTGAAATATCCTTAGGGCTACTGGAGGATAAGGACAAGTATTCAGGCCAGAGGAGCAGCACATGGAAATAGCAGCAGAACTGAAATAAATGGACACACACCCCACCTACACATGGGACACCAACGCCAAATTAAAAAAATCAAGGAAGCTGAAACAGAGTAAGTGCAATTGGGAAGGGCTGGCACGAAGCATGAAAGGAAAAGAATAATAGAGCACAAAATTCTGGTGAACATCAGCCATAACGAGCTTCAGAAAGAGCATTTTGGCCGATAATGACTTATTATATATGCAGAGCCATGACACTACTGTGTTCCCTCATCATCCATAAACATGCAAAGATCAGGGACAAATCCAGCACCAGATTTAAAGACACAACTGCTGCCCACTGGCAGTTGTGTTCCCAAGCTGGGGGACAAGGGGTTTCCTTGGATAAGCTCCGTGTCAGCAAGGCCAGTGCCTGCACTGCTGTAATGATGCCTCAAAAACAGCAGGAGGTGGCTGGGCACCTTGAGGTGGGGATAAACACGGAGCTGGAGGTTATTTTCAGGTGCAGGAAGGCAGCCGAAGCAGCAGTTTCACTGAAAAACAGTGCACGGGATAAGTGGGAAAAGAAATCATGGAATATCCAGAGCTGGAAGGGATCCACAAGGATCATCCAGTCCAAGCACGGACACCCCAACAATCCCACCCTGGGCATCCCTGGGAGCATCATCCAAATGCTCCTGGAGCTCTGGCAGCCTCGGGGCCGTGCCCATTCCCTGGGGAGCCTGGGCAGTGCCCAGCACCCTCTGAGGGAAGAACTTTTCCCTGAGATCCAACCTGAACTCCCCTGGCACAGCTCCGCGTCGTTCACTTGGGTCAAAGACGGATGATGCAACCGCACAGCTACAACCATTTCAGCAGTGCCGTGATCCAAACAAACAGGTAGGAACATTACCCAAAATGCCACGAATNTGTGTTCCAAACAAACATTACCCAAAATGCCACGAATAAATCATGGAAAAAGCCTCGTTTATCAAGCAGAGCTTTCAGGGTTTTACGAGGAAGATCTAAGAGGACCTACTCCACAACAAATGAAGTTACATTCAGTCCTGGTGCTGAATGTCTCCTGTAGGACAACACAGCTGAGGCCTCTGCAGCATCACTGAGCCCTCTGATCTCCTCTTTAATCATGCTGATCACACACATGGAGCTGCTTTGCCCAGGAGAAACAAGCCCAGGAGAGCTGCAGCACGTTTCCAGGAGGGGTGGGAAGGACATTTTGAGGTCCAGAGCAGAAATCTCGGGCTGGGAAGGGTCTGGAGCCCCAGGAGAGGCTGAGGGAACTGGGAAAGGGGCTCAGCCTGGAGAAAAGGAGCTCAGGGGGGACCTTGTGGCTCGGCACAACTCCCGGACGGGAGGGGGCGGCCGGGGGGGATTTGGGATCTGCTTCCAGGGAACAGGGACAGGAGGAGAGGGAACGGCCTCAGGCTGGGCCAGGGGAGGCTCAGGGTGGACACCAGCAGGAATTTCCCCAGGGAAAAGGTGGTCAGGCCTTGGAAGGGGCTGCCCAGGGCAGCTTGGAGACCCCATCCCTGGAGGGCTTTAAGAGATTTGTAAATGTGACACCTGGGGACATGGGTTAGTGGTGAACACAGCAGTGCTGGAGTAATGATCTTGTAGGTCTTTCCTAACCTTAACAATTCCATGATTCTATGTCCACTGAAGCTTCAGATTTACTCCCCAAAAACCTGCGCTGGTTGAAGACAACTTCCCTAATTTTTTTCTGCTTCAACACACCAATATTATTTTTTTCCCCCAAGCTCAACTGTGAAACAAAGCAGCAGTGCCTGCTCCACGTCACCCCCAGGGCAATTCCTTCAGAAGACAAGGAACAAACCTGTTCCTGAACGTCCTTAAGCCCAGCACGAAGGAACAGGAAAATCCAGGCGGGAGGATGAAGTTGTTCACTTTTACTCTTCAGTCAAATTATAGGTTGTGCTATTTAAATCCCTGTGAGCCCAATCACAAAATTTTATTAAACAGTTTTCCATGTTTAACAGTTATTCATGGAAAGGTCCACTATAATAGTATTTTAGCACCATCAACCTGTCGAAATCAACCTGCCCAATTACTCCAAACTACATTAATAACACTGGATATTACACTAATTGTGTCCAGTTTCTATGCAGACGAGGTCCCGCGGGGCTAATTTTGCATCCTCAGGGGCAAGCAACTCAGCCATCAGCCTGATTTCACCAGGAATCCCTCCTCATTACACAGGTCCAGGCTGTCAAACTTTTTTGTTTCAGAAAAAAAGGTTAATGGGCCAATCAGTCATCAATTATTTCCTGGAAGGGCAGGAGAGGAAGGGTTAAAGTGTGAAGAACCAGCTGCCACCAACTTCCATTTGGAAGTTATTATTAACAGGAGATGTCTAAAATGCTGTTATTGTTTGTTTTGCTCTTTTTTTTTGGAAGAGGGAAGGGGTGGCTGGGATGGGAAATGAGCCAAAACTGTGAGATTGTGATGATATGGAAGGAAAAGCACAAGAGGTTTTTTTTACTTTTAGTGCAAACAGTGAATTTTAGAGTGCCCAGAAAAGCTGTGGCTGCCCCTGGATCCCTGAAAGTGTCCAAGACCAGGTTGTACACTGGGGCTTGGAGCAACCTGGGATAGTGGAAGGTGTCCCTGTCCATGGCAGGGGGTGGGATGGGATAGGCTTTAAGGTTTCTTCTAACCCAAACCATTCTGGCATTCCATGGACACTCCTTTCGTCATCATCTTTCCATAGTCAACTGCTTTTAACCCCAGTCCACATTTATTTTGCTCTGCCAAAAGCCAGACACTGCCACAGCCCGCCCACTTCTAGAAAACAAAGGGAGAACATTTCTGAGGAGCAATGGATTGTGCAAGAAAAAAAACCCAAACATTCAGGCATGGCCTCATTGCCTTCCCCTACCAATGTGTTTGTGATGTGGGGCTGAGGTAGGGTTTAGAAAACCACACTGAAAATCACCACAGGACACAATTAGTCCACAACTTGTTCCAGAGAACTCAGTTTAAGTCTGCTGAAATGTAGGGAAAATACATGTCCAGAAGCAGTCACACCTCGTGGTACCCCTCAGGAGTGCTTCTAAATAATGTGCACAAATCAGCTTGGTCCCCATTTCCACTCCCCACCTCTTTTACTCTCCATATTAAGAACTGCATAAATAACCTTAACCACTTGCACCAGTGATGGGCACAATGCAAAGTCACAAAATCCTAGAAGATCAGGTTGGGAGGGGCCTCAAGATCACCTGGTCCAACTTTCCAGCATGGAAATGGGAGGGAAGGGCTCCTTTCTGCCACGCAGAAATCACACCCATCCTAAAAGCTGGCTTTTAAACAAATAAATAGCAAGGCATTTCTTAGGGGCATTCAGGAATATTTTGCCAGAAGCAGGAATAAGGCTGGATCTTCTGGCTTCCAACCAGGCTGTGCATTTGTATCTCTGCCCAACACATCTGTCTGGTATCAGAGGATGCCGGTGCTGCTGCTAATTACCAGTAACTCATCACGCGCATCTGCTGGGTGGTGCCACTCACACAGGAAACACTTCCCGGGAACGAGAAGTCAAGTGCAGCCCCAAAACACCCTCGAGGACGTGTTTCAAACGCTCCTGAAGCACCTTCAAGAGCTGAGGTCACAGCCCGAGTCCCAGCCAAGCCTGCCTCAAGTAACACCGAGACGTATTTAAGCTCCTTTTTCATCGCCTCCTCCTCCTCCCTCCCCTGGAAATCACTTCTGCTCAAGCACCATAACCCTTCATCCTTTCAAAAGGAGAAGGAAGAGCTGCCGGGGTGCCCTGGGAAGCAACAGGAGATGTTTACAACACACGATTTGTTCGCAACGTTTTATTTACGCCCCGCGCAACGTTGGGTCGCGTTACCTTTTGCCACTCGCTGTAAATTACCCCTGTCACTTGGCAGATGAGTATGTTTATTAGCAGCCTCAATTAAGGAAATATTTGTGCCATGTCCCACTGGGCATGGCTATGCTAATACTTCTCTCCCCTTTCCAAACCCAGTGTCTAAATCTAATTAGTTTTGAAAATCAACCCTATCAGGACAGTGGAGCTCTGCTATCGCTTGCCCACAGCTCCTGGTAAAGGTTGTGCTCCCCTGGAAGAGTTCTGCACTGGTTTATATCACATTTATGTGACTGGTGGTGAAAGGCTGAAGGCACTGAAGCCCTCTGCCTCACGGACCTGATGTTTTATTTGCGTGCCAAGACAAGGCAAGTAGAAGAAATTGTTAAAAATTCCAGTTTAGACACGACAGGATGTAACTTCCTGCACGGGCACGGCGCCACGGCAGCAACAGCATCACTCTGAAAGCAGAGGCAGCTTGGGACTTCGTGAGTATCCAAACAAAAAAGCTCTCCAAATCCAGCCCAGCACTGTTTAAAATCACACCGTCAGGAGGGGGAAAAAATCAGGATTTAGTATTTTTACGCGTGCAGAGCACAGGCGTTTAAATCCTTAAAGATAATCCTTCCTGCAAAATCAGAAAATGGCAGAATCACAGAATGGTTTGGGTTGGAAGGGAACTTAAAAATCATCCAAGTCCCACCCTACTGCCGTGGGACATCTTCCACTAGCCCAGGTTGCTCCAAGCCCTGTCCAACCTGGCCTGAAATCTGTTGATATAGGAGAAATAGTTCTGTAATTAAATAATACTGCCATGATAACAGGTACAAGGTACTCTTAAAACCAGAGTGGGGTTTGTTTTAAGCAAAACTCACTGATCCTACATATTTTTCCTCCTAAAGAACCAAAGGATTGCTTAAAGCTTGGCTGCCTGGAATAGGGAGCATGTGGGACTTTCTCATTTGTTGGTAGCTCCCTATGGAAAACCCCCAAAATCTGAAAACTAAAGAGTTTAGGCAAACTCTAAAATGAATCAAAGTCAGATTTCCTGTAATGATAAAAAACTGATGCAGGAGATAACTCTGCAGTTTTGTGGCAAGGTAAGGGTCGGGCTCTGCTCCCAGGGAACAAGGGACAGGACAAAAGGGAACGGCTTCAAGCTGTGCCAGGGGAGGGTCAGGGTGGACATCAGGAGGAATTTCTCCATGGAAAAGGGTTGTCAGGCATTGGAGTGGAGCCCCCATCCCTTGAGGTGCCCAGGGAAGGCCTGGACGTGGCACTCAGTGCTCTGGGCTGGTGACAAGGTGGGCATCGGTCCCAGGTTGGACTCCACGGCCTTGGAGGGCTTTTCCATCCTCAGTGATTCCGTAACTCCCTCAGAAGGCGGAGTCCTTCAGCTGGCATCCCACGCCTGCTGAAAATCCCACCCACAACACGACCTTTGCTGTCCAATAGCCAGAAGAGAACATCCCCCCTTTGATGGGGCCGCTCAAGCACAGAGTCCCCCCAACCCTGGGGACCCTCCTGCACCCACAGCACACCTGCAGCACCTGGGCTGCACCTTCCTCCAGCTCCCCCCAGACCTGCCTGCCTGGCAGCGCACAGAGAACACCCAAAAATAACAGGAGGGTGCTCAAAATTATCGGGGAGCTTTTCAAACCGGGGCTGAACCTGGCGGAAAGGTCCCTGGCGGGTAAATGGGGGTGAGTGCAACCGAGCGGGCGTGTGCCAAGGACCAGAGCAGATTTGTTATTCTGGACTGTCGTTCCCCATCATCGTTCTCTTTTTTGAAGGCATAATTATCCAAACATGTGGTTTTCTTAATACTTACAATGCTCATTAACTCCACATTTGCATGTCTCACCGTTCCAGCTCTCAGGCAAAGGCTCACGGTGTACCAGCTCAAAGCTACGGAGAGCACTGAGCCTTCAGCTTTGGACAAAACATCCAAAAATTGATACATTCACCCAAGTCTAGAATTCCATTTTGATGCTGCGTCTCAAAACTTTTTGGGCCATGTCCAGCAGGACCGTGTTCTCATACCAAGGTGCCTTCAGCACTCAGTTTGATCAGTAAGATTCCTCAAATTAGACAGGCCCTAAAAAAATTTTAATCTGTAGAACACAAGGGAATTCCATATATTTGTTCCCCTGCTGCAATTTATTGACAGGTAGATGTAAAGTCACAAGCTTCTCAAGCACTTAACCTGTAACAACAAACATACCTGATCAGAGGAAAAAAACTGGGCTGGGAGGTATAAACAGCAAATAGAAAATTAAAAATTATGGAAGTGTCTTTGTGGAAAAGAGACAACCCCAATACTTATGAATATTTGACTGTCACTTGCTGTCTCCTCATATTTTGCACTTCATATTTGAAAAGACAACAAAAGGATCAAACCAGCAAGTTTAGCAACTCTGAAAGGCAGCAATTTTACACTTAGGCTGAGAAATGAAATAAAATTATACTTCATATTAAAAAAAAAAAGCTGCCTTAACAAGCTGGAATAAAACCCCACTTTTGTTTCCTGTGCACACTTTGTTTGGCAGGGAGAGCCAGGCCCCCGCCAGCAGCCTGGGCTGTAATTGTGCAAAAAAAGGACGGTGATATAAATCACCAAAGGTTAATGATCAGGATGTGAACAGAGGGACTTGTTTACAGAAATAGCATGCAATTTAAAATTTACAAGAGATTTAATGCCACCGCTTGGCAATCACTAAAATCAACAGCCCAGAAAACAGTGACATTAAGAAAAATATTACAGTTATAATCATTCCAAAATAAGTCAATTAGTGTTAGGGCATGCGCTCGCGATTACTTGACCCATTTGGTTCGCACTTAAGTGAAGAGAAAAAGAAAAAATCCCCCTCCCTTATAGCGAGATTACTGAGTTGTGACCTATTTTGCATTCCCTATTCCTTACACCGTCCCTCTTCCATGCTGCTGGAGATGGTGGTGGTGGTGGTTTTTTTTTTTCCCCCCCCTCCCTTCCTCCTTGCTTGGTTTCCAACTCATTCTGACCTTTGACATTTGTAATAATAAAATATATATATATA
>VWPU01002490.1:0-13230 GCA_013398955.1 Callaeas wilsoni
AGAAGAACTCAAACTCCTACAGCTAAGAAGTAGTGAGGCTAGTTAAAATTCTACTACACCTTACAGAAAAGAAATAGCTTTGAGTATACTCAGTACTCCCACTTCCTGCAATAAATGGATTAAAAGCATTGAGAACCTGTAAATCAGTCACACAGTCACTTGTTATTACTAAAGTAAATTATTAATTTCAGAAAAAACAATTTTCAAAATAAAACATGGCAATCTCTTGTTTATCCTGATTTTGTATCAATAGAAAAAGGAAGCTAGTAGGTAGTTTAGTAATATCCACTGCTTAATTTAGAAAGAACTTTCAACTCTCATGCCAAGAGCTACCGTGCAAACAGATACGTTAAAATGGAGAGTCATATATTTTGAACATTTTCTTTAAGAAGTTATGGTATTCTTTTCAGTAACAAATCAGATATTACCTGTCTGGAAGCATTATAAATATGCAATAATTTGCAGTAATCTGATCTGCCTGCTTTGAAGCTCACTTCTTGCACCATTCTGACAAACCTTAAAGTTGGCAGTCTTGCCAATTTGGACTTAGCACAGTAGAAAAATAGCATTTTGTGATCATTAAGTTCTGAAATATCAGAACTACATCCTTACAACTGGTTATAAAGTCAGCCTATTTGATGATCTTCCAGGTTCATGATTAATATATTTTTGGTCAGTTTTTGAAAACTGAACAATATAGAATTACTATTCCTGTTCAGGCTCCTCTACAGCCTTGGGGTTCTTTGTCTTATTTAAAGGATGCTTACCAAAATCAATTGTGCAGAAGATGGATTATAGTAATCCTTTGATTTTGAAATGAAAATATCAGTGCCATCTTTTTGTGCTGTAAGGGAGCCTACAGCATGCTGAGAGCACAATCAACAGATAGCACTTGGCCTTTGAGTAGGGTCGAGCCTTCTTTCTGCATATGAATTGCTACAGTTTTTATTTAGGGATTATTTATAAATCACTCAATGAATATCACTAGTCTTCCAGATCTAGTGAGATTTGAAGCCTCTACTATTCAGTAACAGAAGTCAGGGAAGGAAGGCAGTGGGTGACTCAGTAGCATAAGGCTATCCATCTTGACCTAAGTGACATTTCCACAATTGTGAAGAATGTGTGATGAGGAAAACCTCAACACAGCTCGGCTATTTCCTTCTCCTCAAGCCAGGTCCTTTCTTTATCTTTCCAGGGTTAATGCAGCAGTAATTACCTGAGAGATGATGTTTGCATTGATGCAAATATCTTTAAGGCTCTTTCCCCCTCTGTTCTTCATATCAGTCCAAAAGACTGAGAATGACCAAACCAATTCAACTCACCTAGGTTGAGATGGAAAGATTAATTTTTGCTGACTACTGGATGCATGCTGTTAGCAAGAGCTCCATCCTCCAATACCTCAGTATCAAACATATATGGCTTCAGCAAGAAGTACGCTTGATTTTGGTAGGTTTCAATTAACAAGACCCAAATGCCTTCTCTTTCCAACACTTTCACTCTTTTCCTTCTTACTCATGATTTTCTTGTCCCTTCCCTGATGTATACACGCACATTCCTAACAACATCCCATGAATTTGGATGGAAGCAGTTCTAAATCTGTCTGGACCTGAATAGTGACAGCAATTTCAAACAAGAAAAGCAGAGAGGAAAGTATGCATCAAGAAACACAGTCCTGAATCATATAAAGTTTCAACAGATGGGAAAATGGACAGAAAAATGAAGCATGAAATTTGATGTTATTGAGTGGAAGGAAATATTTTGGATTTATTGTCAGTTCCTTATGCTACTTAGCAGAAGAGAAAGAGGTCTAAAAATAAACCGATGTATCAGAGCTATAGAAAATGCGTAAGAAAGAATGACTTGCATCAAACTCGTTCTAGAAAAATAAATAATAAAGTAAGGCCATTAAAGAAGATGGGTGCAGTCATCAGAAAACCTCTGACATTAATTTTTATGAAGCAGTTAAAATTCTCACGGCAGCTCCAGATTTGCATGTGAACTATGACCAATCATTCAGTCAGAAAACAATATGAGATAAATTTAAAATTTAGCTTGTGTTCTGTATGGCTCAACACAAATGAATCAAACAATATGCAATAAATTTCATGGACTGTTAACTTTTAGCTCTGGTGGTGTAAATCACAGGTGGGATCGTATCCCAGAGAGAGTGCTGTTGGGTTGAGGAAGCAGTAAAGTAGAGAACCAGACCTTGTTTTGACTAGACAGGATCGGTATAGTGAAAAACACAATAGAGACATAAAGAAATGTGGAAAAAAAGAAAAGCCTATTGCCTTAAAGAAACTTGCATAAATAACAGCCATGACATCACCTGTTTAACCCAACTGGAGAGAGACTGCAGAGCTCCATCAGTGAGCTCCATTTAAAGACTGAACATGTTTAGAGAAAATTTCTACAGCAACAGTCCACAAATACAGTTATTATGATTTCTTTGAAGCTCAACTAGTTCTGTCAGCTGACAATAAAAGTATTTTATTCTCTAGTCTTAAAAAAGTTATGGATTTTGATTTCATGGCAATATTTGTTCTATATTTTACTCATGATCAGAAGATCAGGCTTCTTATGAAGCAAAATAGCCTTAGATTTCCACTTTATGAAAATAAACTCTTATGATGAGTCTCTTGTTTGCTTATCTTGACACAAGATTCTGAATGCACATTCCACAGTAAATTTGGTGTTTCCAATAAGTTACTGATTCTTTGGATATCATTTGTGTGAATTCAATTATGACTTTTCTTCTCAACATAATCTTTTCTCTAGGTGTGTGCATAAAGTCTCCATCTTAATATCTTGGTTTGGATTTACTTAGTTTTCTTTCCGCTTTAGATTTGTCTTCTAGAGAGTATATGTTTGTGTAAGAGTCTATCCTTGACACATATATCTTTTCAGATGCTGAAATTAAAGTAAATATCTATATCACAAACACCATATAAAGAGCCTTTGCACATAGCATCTTCTAAATATCCACCTCAGGCAAAGTGTGTAAGAGATTTGATAATTTTTTGGGGGGTGGTGAGGTGGTGGTGATGGTAGTTTGGGTTTATTTTCTATATTAAGGTTACCAGATCTTTATAATTCAGTACTGAGCTAGAAAATGAAAGAAAACCTTCCCTCTGGAGTTTTTCAATAGGTTTGACTAGTGAAAATATAAGCTTCAGTATTTCTGGTTCCAGCTTGGCATAAACTAGTAAAGTGTATGTAAAATTTTACACTTTACATGAGTAATTTTGACCTGTAATGAAGAATATTTCTGTTCCAAAATCTTGGTGTGGGGAATATGTAATTTTTAATCTACTTAGGCTGCACTTTAAGATTGGTTGTACAGAACTGAAAGATTACTGCTTTGTATGAATAAGCTTTTGAGAGGGAGAGGGCAAATGATTCATTTACATCTAATTAGTGACACAAGATTTGTGGAGACCAGTCATGAAAGACTGGTGGTAGGCTTCAAAAGCAAGAGGTTCACAATTACCCAGCCCTTGCAAAGAAATTGTGGCTCTTAGAAGTTGAAGGTGATTGTGAAATACCTTGACCCGAGAGTTAAATTTTGGTCTTTTCCTGCTTATCTCTGAGGAAAGTAAATTCCCTTCACCTGGAGGACTAATGGCTCCATAAACACATTAAAAAGAAAACACAACAATAGAAAGAAGTGACTCAAAATGGTAACTAAGTTTCAGAAGGATATCGAGATCACTTCTGATTACACTGGACCAGTAACTGTTAAGAAAAAAGTTCAAACATTTCAGAAAGAGTGAATAAAATTAATTTTATGAAACAAAACCCTAGAAAAATCATAAGAACAATGAAAGGAAAGAGGAGAGGGAAGGGCATAAAAAGAAGTAAAAAGAGAGGAGATGAAGAATGTATTCAAATATTTATTTCCAAAGTCCTACAAAATCTCTTTCTTTTGTCACTCAGCAATAAATTCATTGACCACTATCTTTGTACAAAACCAAATCAGCAGCTGTGCCTCTCTGCCTATCTTTAGAGAGCTCTCTCTGATGTTCTCAGAAGCAACACATTTAGCCTGCCTTGAGCAAATGTCTTATTAATAATCTTCTTTGTTTTTGCGGGTTGGTTCATTAAGTTCATGCATGCATAAAGTTGCTGTTGCTGCAGATAATGTACAAAGCATTTATAAATTTAAGCTTTTCAAACTCTTAAAACATTTATTAATTCAGGAAAATCTTGCATGTTTCTAAAATCTTACTTCAACCAAGGCACTTAATTACTCTTTTTTTTTCTTTCACAACACATGTATAGAGTTTCCAGATTTTCTGTTTGAAATCAACTCTCTGCTGTGAAGACGTCTTATCTAGCAAATGTGTCTCTCTGCCCTTCCTCATCTGTTTTTATTTGCACCATAATTCCTTGTGGATGGAAGCTAGGATACCAGGGTGCTGGGCATGGCTGTGCAAGTCCCTTCTTCCTTTGCCTGAACTGCATGCAGAAAATAGTTTTAAGTGTATATCCAAAATTTTAAAATGCTTTTTTATTTTGTGCACTGCAGAATTGAATCAAAATGTTTTTTTTGCTTCTGAAATGTTCCATCTGACACAAAATAAAACACTAGTTTTCTAAGCTGTGGGGACATCCTGGGAAAGTGCTTTCAGTCCCTCCTACAGAGTCTGTCACACTTCAGATAAATTGTTAGATATTTGCTAGTGCATTAGCTGGAATCCATCAACACGGCAAACGGCCTAACTGCCAGGCTGGAATAATTTTTGCAGTCTGGCATAATGACTATATAAGTATTTTTATACAAAGAGGAAATGTACAAGCAAAGACTCTGAAAGATCTGCACCAGAATATCTAAATATCTAGAGATTAAGACATTCATGCAAGAAGGAAAGGGTATAAGTTTAAATTTTGGTCCTGTATCAAATGGAGGCTTTAAACTTTTTTCCATGTGCATTTCTATTCAACAAATTATCCCATTTCCAGAACTGGACTACTTACGATCTTTTCCATTGGCACCCTTTCAGTTTCTATAAAGTTGAATGTATATGTATATGCTCACAGTGAGGCTGGAATTTTGTACAAGTCCAAGTAAACAGCCCATTGCTGAGGCACTGAACACAAGCAGTTGCCACCATATTTTTCTATGTTTCTTCTTTAAATGTAACTTTCAAAATATTTCACTTAATAAAATTATTGTACAAATTCCACCTGAACTGAAAAAAGAGATTTCTTGTACAGAAAAGTAATTTTGGGCCAGTCTCAGTGTTCAAAAACAAGCAAACAAAAATGAAATATCAGATATAGTGGTAAGAGATGTTCAGTAAAAGGTAGTAGACATGCTGTTACGAGGCAAGTCAAAAAATATCTGAGGTAAAGAGAATCTGAGGGAGACTAAATTTAAAAAAACCTTTCATGTTACAGCTATAGTTGTACTATATAGCATTTATAAATTTAACCCGATTGTGTATGCATTTGAACAGAAGACAGTTATTATCAACTCACACTCTCAGATAGATATGCTCTATTAATGTTAGCTGAACAAGAGATGGTTAATTTATTTCTGCCAGAAGAGATTTTTACTTCATTGTGTTTCTGGAAGGTTATGTCTGAGTTCTTCCTCAGCAACATATGAGAGGCACAGTAGCATCATTCTATCTTTTTCCACTGCCCACAGAAGGAGCATCAACACTGTGATAGCACATTTTATTCATGATTTAGATTATTCAATTATTATGATATTATTTTATTTGATTCATAATATAATATTCCATTATACAATTTTTATCATGCTCAATTTTCTACTGTCTTTTTAATGTAAGTCCAAAGAGACAGGACAACATAGAAATCCCTATATTGTACTGGAAATAACTAAATATAGTATTTGAAAGATATGTAAATATGCATAGAAGAGATTACCTTCAAACTTCACATTACATTTTTGTCTTAGAAATTCATCCTCTTGTCCCTTCCAAATGGGAATTTTAAAGTTTCAAAGTTGTCTGAGTTATGCAAAGACTTAAGTCACAGTGTTACTGATTTTAAACGCAATTCCAACTCCTAAATCACTTAAGAGATTTTGATAAAAAAGCTACCTTTTTCCTCCATGTATTTGTGAGTTGGATTTTACTACAAAAGGGAAAAGAAAATTAATGAGGCTTGTAGTTTTTAAAAAATAAAATCCTTCAACACCTGAGAATTTGTATGGCAGTGCTGGATCTCATTATTTCAGCCATTCTCCCCATTCTCGCTTTTCAATCCTCATGTTCATTTAATGCAGTAAGAGTATGAGAAAAAAAAGAGTTGTGTTCTGAGTTTCTAATTTACCAGTTCACCAGTGCAGACTTCATAGACTCACTGCCTTCAAACTAGTGGAGTGGAATTCAATATATATTGTGTCTTCTTTTAAAAGGAATATAAATAGCATGAAAACTGTATTTTGCTGGTTTCTGATACTTGAATTTCAAAATACTGCACACTAGGATAGATGGCATCAGTCCACACAAGTAGCTTCTTATGTACTGTTTCAGAAGAAATACATAGTATGGGAAGACTCCTTCTGCATTTAAAGCTAAGTAAAGTGATTTTTACAAAGGGTATGAAGGAATGCAAGACTTTTGATAAGCAACTACAGAGAAGCATCTTGCAACAATCCTTGGAGTAACCAGGTTGGCTCTGCATAACTGTGTGGCCAGCTCAGCTGAGCTGGCTGTGTCTTTGTGCAGGCTTTTTAAATTTTTTTTAGTTAGACTCAATGATCTTAAAAGTCTTTTCCAACCTAAATGATCTTATGATTCTGTGTTAACAGAGGTGTGTGCCACCTCCATTCTGTCTCAGGGAAGAAAAGAGTCAGACTTGGTTGACCTCTGTCTTGAAACATTTTTTTGGTTCTGTGTTTCTGGAAACTAGATGTGCTTATTCTGAGATAAGGCTGCACTTCTGAGAAATCTGAAGATTTCTATAGAAAATTCTCTAGAAATCTTTTTGTCTTACCCAGACTGCTTCATTTTTTCCTAGGGTTCTGATACCGAGAAGTTATTTCTTTTTCTTCCTGCACCTTTAACTCTTAGAAAAAAAATGGAACTTCATAAAATAATGTTCTGTTTTCAGGATGGAATGAAGGATATTTATCATATCAAAGCATTTACTTTGAAGGAAAAAGCAATCAAAATAAAAGCATTACATGAAAAATTTTTCCATTCTTTTCCAGAAATTTGGATGGCAGTGCTGGATCTCATTATTTCAGCCATTTAGATTTTTTGCATCTGATTCACAAAATTACAATGAATATTGCTAGTGGTGATCCTTTTCAAGTGACTGCTGTCTTCTGGAAAAGATTTTGGCTTTCTGAAATAGTAAGGTGTAGATACCTATACAAGTTTGTGATCAGAATACTCCAAAGGAATACACGTCCGAGTACTGTGCTATGAAACTCTTCAAGAAGAAAACTGTTAAATGTACATTTGAAGTTCTTAATCATCTGCAGTGACCTTGGCAATACTCACAATTGTAAAATTTTACTTCAGTTTTAATGAAAAGATAGGTGCAAGAACAAGACTGATATAATTAGAATAAATACTTTCAGTGTGACAACAGAGTGGTAATAAGTGTATTTCCAAAAAGAGAAATAATGTATGAAACAAATGGATACTCATCATTACTAATGGAGAGGAGTGAGGTCTAATACATTGTGACCTGTTTTACCTAAAACATGAAGCATGCCATTGCTTCAGTGATTTCAAATCAGGTTTATCAGAAGAAGCAATGTTATACTATAGCACAAAGTTAGCAAATGCCAGTTAATATTACGAAGATTTTTTTGTCTCCACTGCCTTTTCTAATGAGTAAGGAAAGAAATAATGCCATTGTTTTCCAAACACTATTTAAAAATATGGGAAAAGAGCTCATTCTCCTTTTTGTATCTCAGAAAAACTGAAGTAAGCAGTGCTTAGTTTATTTGCTTAGAAACTTGCTCTGACTTCAGAAAATTATTCCATTCATTTTAGTACCTACTAATTGCAGTAGCAGTGCCTTGTTTCAACAGATCAGGATGATTTAGTACTGCTTATTGGAATCTTCCCTAAGACCTAAAGGCCCAGTCTCTTAAGCCTCAAAAATATTTGTTTTAAAACTCTTCAGGTACAGCTTTTTTTTGCTCAATAGCATCAGTTTCAATGATGGCTGCTGTAGCAGAGGGTTAATAATAATATTGTGTTACTCTGCAGTTCACTGCTTTGGCCTTCCTTCTGCTGGTTTATCTACCCTAAGACCAAATTATTACCCTGTAATAAAATGAAAAGCCATTATTATTGTTTAATGTAAGTACACTTAAAATTATTATTAGTAGTGTACTTGGTAAGGTTAAATCATGAGGTCTTTGATGCTAGCTTCAAAAATTACGTCTCTGATTTAACTAGAATAAATGAGATGGTTGCTTCTCTCTAATTAAAAGCAAAAGTGTATCTATAGTACTTGGCAATTATCTGTCACTTAACACTGTATTATAGCAACAATTATTGCATTCATTTTTTTATAATTACGATTACCTTACATTTACTGAGGGCCCAATCTTCAGAAAACTAAGCAGCCTGAAGAAATGAATCATGTTTTTTTGAAACCTAAGGGAGCCTATGTACCGAACTGAAGGTGAAGTTCAGTTTGCAGAGAATTAGGATGATACTGCCAGCAGCTATAACCATCCTCCAGGGCCCTGTTTGCAGGGAAAGGGCTACAGGTGCTTCCAAAAAGTGAAGTGATTCTCTTTGGTTGATTCCTGAATTTTAGGCTGTTAATGTAGTGAAAAGACTGCATTTCCACTTATCTCTTTTTCAGGCAGTGGCAAACAGTAACTGGTGACTGGCAAAGAGGAAGGGAACTCCAGCTGGTTTTACTCTTGCAGGGAGCGAAGGCAGCACAGCAAGGACAAGGCACCACTTGAGCTGAAAGTCTAAGAGAAAGAAATAGGGGTACCTTAGAGAGAACAATGACTGCTATTCTGACTAAAGAGAACAATTTCTAAAATTATCACCTTTTTGAAATTTTTTGTGAGGCAAGCATTGTTTCGTCTTTCCTGACTTGTCTGTATTCACGTTCTTTCTATTTTGTCTTTAACCATTAGCACAATCATGCTTTGCTTGCATGAGTACTCCGTGGAAAACATATCTAAAACTTAAAAGCCCGAATAATTATTATAAGATTTTTAAAAAAAATTTTTAATGGGGTCTTTGATTGCACAATGTAGAGTTCATGCTGTGTTAGTTTCTTTAATCAGTGGAAAGAAAAAAAATTAATGCAATCTAACTATGACTGTGCAAATTGTGAATATTCACAATCTACAAAACAAGAGCTTTAGTTTTTTAGTTCTTGAAAAAAACTGTGAAAATATCTAAGTCCTTATTCCCCAAGACATTCAGAAAGATAATTAATATGAATTATTCTGTTCTTATTTGCAGTGCGAAGGCAATGTTTATGAAAAGTGAAATGACTGCTTCTGTTTGTAGATTGAATACAGACAGAAACAGTGAATACAAACTACTGAATGAATGAGCAATATATTTAGAGCAAATCAAAAAAGCATTTTTCTACTCTTCAAACAAAATGGTGGGTCAATTTTTCTGTGTAAGGTCATTATATTTTGTGAGTAGTATACCTTCAAAACATTCAGAGTAAAGCACAGTAGACATTTGTAGTCTCAGAAATGTGTCCCTAATTGTTATAGTTGTAATTTACTCGACAGATCCTGCTGTTTCATTAAGGTCTCTCACTATGCCATTGAAATCTAAGGAAACTCTGATTTTATTGGGCACAGGATCGAGGTTTGGCCACTCAACATGTCCTTGAGCCAAAACAGAACTTGCAAGGAGGTTAATGTTGAGAGCGTTGTTTTGATTGCATAATGATGCCAACCGACAAGACAGGAAAAGTCTTCAGGCGGCACTGAAATGGAAAGCGAACATGTCTATTTTAAACTGCTAATACTTCATCTAACCTACTGTGCTGAACAGTCACAAAATGAACCTATGCAGTGACTGAATTGCTGTCCATAAAGCAAAAGCAAGCAATAGACTGTTATTCCATTTCTATAATATAGTCATTTCTATAATGTAGTTATTTCTTTAATACAGATATTTCTATGTTATTGCAGCAGTAATGAAAACCAGTATCTTAACACTGAGATGCTGCATTTTGGGAATCATTTACAGATATGTTGTTCTAAACCAGCATTTTCTGTGAAACTGTGAAAACCAGTCTTTACGAAATGAAATTATTCAGCAAGGTGATCAAAAATTTACTCCCTGAGTGTATTTATCCACCAGCACAGTAGAAAATGTGAAGTAAAACCACAGTCTTCCAAAAGGTTAAAGTACTGGGAGTTAACCTTTAAATTAAAATCCTCTATATGCGTATTTACTGCATCCTCAGTAGCTGTCTGTGGCTTGGGATGTCAGAGCATTTTTAGGATCTGGTTTTAGCAGGTGAATTTTCCTGGAGGGGTATAATCCTAGTAGAAAAGCTACAGGAGCATATTCCCTTGAATTCCAGGAAAAATATTAATATTATGCTAAAAAGTTTTTAAAATATGAGGATTTCCTAAACAATTTGAAGGTGTTTACAAAATAAACTTTCTTTTTAAACTGTATTTTCTTAATTATATTATGGAGAAAACATGGTTCTTGTTTTAAAATAAGTTTGGGTTAAACATTTCCAGTAGAATATAGCAATTTTAGGACTGACCTTGGAATATGTTGCTTTTTTTTTTCTCCTACCTCATGCAGTAACTGAGGATGTGGAGAGACTGTGCTCACAGAACAGTGAGTGTAATTCTCTTCACTGACATGTTGCAAGGGATTCAAGAAAAAACCTGAATCTAGCTTTGGATTCAGGACTGAGTTGTTAAATTCATTTTAACAGTACTGTGAAAAAACCACTCCATTATGGTGAGTCAATCTATATACTTATTGATCAGCTGGAAGTTATACTAAATAGGTTTATAAGCACAGTTGCAAGAGTATGCACACCACAGTTTTCATTTCACTTGTAAGATTTGTCTTCATATGTTATATGGCAGCCTCACTGAAATTATTTTCTGATACTTTGTTAACTATTATTATTTATATATTTCAATTTTATTCTACAATTTCAAAGTTGCTTCCATAATCTTGCTGAAATACTTCATCCATTAATAGCAAATTTTTCTTACTGAGAAAGATAATAAGAATAGATAGGAAGATATAAAATTTTAATAGTCTTTTCAAGACTTAATGATGCAAATCAGCCAGTGCATCTGTGCATATTAATTCCAAGCAGTGCTACAGTTATGAAAACAAAAACCTATTTTTCTAAAACAATGGTAAATGCAATTAACTGAACGTTTTAAGGGAAATTGCACTCTTACTTATTTTATTAAACATTTCATAACAATACTAAGGTATTCAATGGTGTAAACATCTGGTGTTTATGCTTCTTCTATGGTACCACAGGTGACTAATTATTTTCCAGGTGTCATGGAGAAAAAAATTAGTTAATCAACCAGTCAATTTAGCTTAATGTTCAGCAACTGAGAGCTGCTGCTTCAAGATTTGTTTGTGTAGGCATATGCATGTGGATGTGAGTCTGCACATGTGCATGTAACTGTATTCTGGACCTTATCCCACTTCTTTTTAAAAGATGGAGAGGTCCAGGCTTTGGCAATGAAGTTGCTCTGAAATCCAGATCAAAGACTTTGTGGCACAGAGAAGAACTTAGTATCACAGAAACATTTAAGTTGGAAAAGACCTATAAGACTCCAGTCATTAACCTGGTAGTTCCAAGTCCACCACTAAACCATTTCCCTAAGCATCACATCTACATGTCTTCTAAATTCCTCCATGGCTGGTGACTCAACCACTTCTCTGGCTAGCCTGTTCCAGTGCTTGGAAACCCCTCTGGTGAAGAATTTTTTCCTAACAACTGGTTGAAACCTCGTTCACCCAGCTTGGGGGCATTTTCTCCTGTCCTAGCTTGAGGATATAGGGGATGAAGGAGCAGATTATAAGTTCTTTACTGACACAAACCAGAGAGACAAAAAAAAGATTGAAACATGTAGAATCTCTTCTGAAATTCATAATTGCCTAGAATATGCTGAAATGAAGACTTAGGATAAGAGCAAGGTTTCGGCGAACTGGATGATCTGGCCTAACAATGTTTATCTCAACCAAGACCATTGCTGCAACTTTCCTTTATAATTAATGCGTCATCATGGCTGTATGTGGGGAGGGCAGTTGTATACCAAAAGCCATAATTAACACTTCTTGGTGTCCTTTGCTCAATATTTGATTTTTTGCAAAGTTCAGTTACTCATTTAGATCTCCCACAGATACCTACCATTCTGCTGTTCAACAAAGCAGGTGGATTCATGGGGGGCTTAGAAAACTGAATTTTCTCAGGCTGATATCTAAAGGAGAGTTATTCTTCTGAAGTGAAATCTTCTTTTCCTCACCTGATGCCATGATCCAGAATTCATCCCTCCACCTATCATTTACACAGATATATTTACATATATGAACATGCTTATTTTAAGAATAATTTTTGAATTTTTTTTCTGACATCCCCAGCCCTCCCTAAAACCTCCAACTGTAGTGTAACATTTAAAAAACTGTATAGAAAAATATAAGTTTTCTAGACTTCCAGCTTAATAAAGAATGTGAGAAAAAATCCTTAAAAAAGAATTGAAAAAGTGGTCATAAGCCAGAGAACAGAAGAAGGTGAAGCAGGGTAATGTGGAATACAAACATAGCTGCATTGTGTAAATTGGTTTGACACTGATCTTCATCCCCAAGAAATGAAAATTTCCCTTCCTCCTCAGCTGCTCCCTATTCTTGCCTTCTCTCATGCCCCCTCATTTTTGTAACCCCACACCTGAGCCCGTCTTATGCAGATGTTGTGCATCCACACTGTGTTCATTTAATGGCTCCTCTCTAACTTTGGCACAGGTCTACAGTGTAATCACATGTGTGAACACAGCCACTTCAGACACATGAACTGGGTGAAATTTTTCTATGAAGAATGACAAGTGCAGAATTTCTCCCATTCAATCCTTTTATATTAATAACTGTAATCTGTGGCTTTTTTTTCTTCATACTGAAGTATGAAAACTTTCAGTACTGAAGTTCAGTGTGACAAGTGCAGTGATTCAGCTGCCCACCAATTTTTTTCTTCCCTTCCCTTCCCTTCCCTTCCCTTCCCTTCCCTTCCCTTCCCTTCCCTTCCCTTCCC
>VWPU01002490.1:13387-84990 GCA_013398955.1 Callaeas wilsoni
CCCTTCCCTTCCCTTCCCTTCCCTTCCCTTCCCTTCCCTTCCCTTCCCTTCCCTCATGTGTTATTGCAATACAGTTTTTGTTCTCCTTACAGGATAAAACACACCTTGCCATAATTTTTTTGTTTTCACGGTATGTATATTTCCTTTATTGTTTTCTTTTCATGAATTACCTTTTCTTTTTTGTCTTTTTTTTTTTTCAGTCTTCTAAATAAATATGAAAGAATATTTCTTGGCATCTACTTTGCTTGCACACGAACTTCACAATCACCTGGATTCCTTACAGATAATCACAGTCTGGATTCTTTGCAGATAATTAATGGATAAAATTATATTGACAAGGCTGTGTGTGTGTGTGTGTGTGTGTGTGTGTGTGTGTGTGTGAGGTAGGTAACCACAGCAGAAGGAGGAGAGGGACAGCTTGTCCCCCATCTAGGGACAGCTTGTCTCAGCTCAGGTGGTGTTTCTGAAGGCCCTCAAGAAGGTAATCTCTGTAACTGTTTCTTGAAATTACATTAACTGGAGTGTTCCAACTGCAGGTTTTTAGGCTCAATTGGTGTACTGATTATTAAAAATACTCATTCACAGGACCTGAATTGGATGAGGGGAGACAGTGCCTCCTCAGCAAGTTTGCTGATGATACAAAACTGGCAGGGGTGACCGATATCCCAGAATGCTGCTAGGCTTTTCAGAAGAGCCTCAACAGAGTGAAGAGATGGGCAGAAAAGAACGGTTTGAAATCAAAAAAAAGGGAAATTCAGGGTCATGTCTCTGGGAAGGAATAACCCCAGACACTGGTACAGGCTGGGAGTCAACCTGCTGGAAAGCAGCTCTGTGGAGAGCTGGTGGTCCCGGTGGACAACAAGCTGTTCATGAGCCAGCAGTGTGTCCTTGTGGCTGGGAAGGCCAAAGGTATCCTGGGGAACATTAGGAAGAGCATTGCGAGCAGGCTGATGATGGTGATCCTGCTCCTCTGCATATCTCTGGTTAGGCCACATCTGGAGTGCTCTGTTCAGATCTAGGGTCCTCAGTACAAAAGAGACATGGAGTTCCTGGAGTGGGTCCAGCAGAGGGCTACAAAGTTGATCAAGGCACCAGAGCATCTCTCTTATGAGGAAAGGCTGAGGGAAACTGGGCCTATTCAGCCTCAAGGAAAGATGACTGAGAGGTAAACTCATCAATGTCTATCAGTATCTGAAGGGAGGGTGCCAAGAGGCTGGAGCCAGGCTCTGCTCAGTGGTGCAGAGCAATAGGACAAGAGGCAATGGGCAGAAAACGATGTACAGGAAGATTCACCTGAATAGGAGGAAGGACTTTTTAACTGTGACTGAGGTGACGGAGCACTGGAACAGGTTGCCCAGAGAGGTTGTGGAGTCTCCTTCATGGGAGAAATTCAAGAATTACCTAGATGCAATCCTGTGCTGTGTGCTCTGAGGTGACCCTGCTTGAGTAGGGAGGTTGGACCAGATGGCCCACTGTGGTTCCTTTCAACCTTATCATTCTGTGATTCTCTGATCTTCAGGTCCAACAACATTATTAGGATCACAGTGGCTAAGTCATAGTCCAATTGTATGAACTTAGGGAATAAGTGTAACAGAGTGTATTTCCACGCAGCCCCTGGAAGAAGCAGAACTGCCATGTTATTCTAGACCTAAACCTGTGGTCATGGCCAGGCTCTTCCCACAGGCTTTATTAATGCTTTGAATAGCAGACAGATGGATGAGACAGATCCAAGAGCTGCTGTGCTGATTAAATGAGGTGCCAGTGGCAAGCAGTCTTAGTGTAAGCCTTAGCAGATGTTGGGTTTCAGTGCTATCATGCTCTCACCACCACACTACATGGACAACATCTGTCCTGTTCTCTGCAAGGTCAAGCCAGAGGGAAGAGTCAGCTTGATCCTAAATCATCTTCCTTCAAGTGCATTGCCCAGCGCAGAGACCAGTCACAGGCTGTTTCCAAAACTGATGTAACACGTGAAGGTTGAATGACAGATGATATGTACACCTGATTTTGGTCTTGGGACAGCACTATGAGACTATATAGGATATTTAGGACATCCAGTTATTCATGATCAGCAGCCTACAATGTAAGGAAGGCAGATCTTGATGTCTTGGACAGTCGGAGGCAAGTAATCACAGTCCTTAAACTGCTTAGTCCTCTAGAGGTAAGCATTTAATTTAGACATCCTTACATCATCCCTTCAGTAATAAAATGAACACGTGAAATCTGTCTGCCCAGGGTAGTCAAAATTCTGAATATAGACCCTTGTTTACTCAGGACAAAGCAGAAATTAAGTTCGCAATACCTTTAAATGAAAATACTCTTAACAAAACTGGATCTAGCAATTCTTTTTCATAGTCTGACTTTGTCTTAGCATGTTGAAATTCAAGACATATTATGTTACTATATTCCTTTTGCTCCCTTTAAAGTGCTTTAATGGCCTTTAAAACCACCATAATCAAGTCACGATGCTATTGTCAACATTCTAGAATAAAACTTGTTCTTTGGAATTTAGCTATTAGGTAACATAGTCACATTTCTTTCAACTGTGTTGTGAACACAGAATAAATGGCTTGTGATGTTTAGCACTCTTGGTTAAAATCTCATTTTTACGGTTCAAGAAAAGTGCTGTGACCCATGCACTGCAACTACTGATTTATCTGCACGGCAGCTTGGGTACCAAACCAGTTTTAAAATACTTCTGAAAACATCAAATGTGTTATGACTTAAATACAAACAACAACAAAATAACATTTCTGAGTTTCTGGCAAGTGTGAAAATTCAGAGAATTTCTTAGAAAAACTGAATGCAAACAAAACAATGTATATCATCTTAAAGGCACCTTGCTTGAGAGAGAATTTGTCACCAATACAAAAGAATTATCATATCCTAATATGAGGGCAAGTTTAGACACTCAGATATATGAAATATCAAAGACAATGAAATATTTAAATGATTTTTTTTCCCTAAAATATCCTGAAAAGCTACCCTAGTGAGTTCGCATAATGGAAAAAGCTAGGAACAGATTTACAGTCTTGGCTACCTCACTACAACCAATCCAACCAACATCAGGCTGACTGGAAACACTGGCATGCAGTCATACAACATGGACTGGTTCCCAGTTCCAGCCTGGTTTTGGATGCCCATGCAACTTTTGTTTTGAAATTTTTTCAAAATTACAGAGTATTCGAAGCTAAGCTGTCACACTTGGAGAGCTGCTGCTCTGAAAATTTCTTGTGTGTGCCTCAACAGAACGCTACTCCTCATCCCAGACTTCTAAATTTTTCTGCTGTATAAACTTTGTTCCGGTAGGTTTGAACATTTTTCAGGAATAAATATAAAATTAAAGCAGATGTGAGCTCTCTGCCACCAGTCCCAGCATAGGACTATACCCTTCTGTGGTACAGCCAAATTCACAGACTTTCCTTTGCTCCATCACACTCTGTGTCTTTCTTTATGCAGCGGGAAATACATTGCTAAAGAAATATATTTTATTACTGAAAGATAATCTGGGATGTGAAAACTACTTACTGTTAGATACGTGGAAAATCTAATTTGGAACTGTCTTGGATATCTTTAACAGGAGACAATTTTACAAAAACTGCAACAAATTTACCTAGATTATATAACCCATGTTTCTAGAATCTAAATCCAAGTATATGAGTTAGAAGAACTTTTCTTTAAAGCTGTGCTTTTAAGCAGAAACCAAACAACAATTTTCTCTCACTAGGGTAGTTCCACTCTCTTTTCCATACCTCCCCTGATGAGCTACAGGGTTCACCTTCCCCAACAGCAATTCGCTCTTCAAAAAGGATGGTGTGGTCAGCTGTGCTTAAACTCGTGGCAAGTCCCTGACCACACTATGAGAATGCTGAGAGCTGCTCTGTCTCTGCTCCTGTACCCAGGGGGCTTCAAAGGAGACAGTGCTTTGACCTTGCCCATATGCTAGCCAGCAGATCTGTCTGGTTGAGCTGGCATTCCTCCAGGAGCAGAGAGATTCTGCACTGCTCAGGTTCAAGGTCATGTCCAGAAAGCTAAAACTATCCTCCCGTGTTATAGACATGCGACAAAAGCTCATTCCCAGTGAATATTGCAAAACTTGCCTTTAAAACAACCCAGAATTGATGAATCAAAAGTATCTATCCTACTGTGTTGTTTTGAGGAGGAATTTTGATATCCAAAATACTGCTGAAACCAGGTAAGAAACCTGAACAATAATATTGGAAGGCTTTATTTTGCAGGTAGAAGCTGCTTGTTTAACCACTAGCTTTGTTAAAATATTAACAATCATCTATTACAAGAATTTGTACAATGTATTCTATATTATCCTAGGATCATTGAATCAAGAGTTTTGGAATGGACTTCCAGAGGTCATCTACTTCAACCTCCTGATCAGAGACGTTCTAGGTAGGGCAAATTGCTCAGTGTAAATACAGTGAAATATTTTGTGTCTCCAAGAATGGATATTTCATAGCTTTCTGAGCAACTAGTCCAGCATTTTACTATGCTCATAGTGAATGCTTGGTTTTCTTATCAAGTCAATTTCCCATATTCCAAGCTGTGCCCATTGTCTCACATACTTCTACAATACATTTCTGACCTCCGTTTTCTCTATGTCTTCCATCATTTAAAAGCATTAATTTATTCCCTGACTCTCCTATTTTCAAGACTGGACTGAACTGCCTTTGTTGTCTTTTGGTTGTATGCCACAAGCTCCAGTCCTCTAACCATCTTAACACTCCTCTGCTAGACTTTCTCCAATCTATCCGTGCCCCTCTTGTACTGTGGAGCCTAAGAATGGACACAGTGCTTGATGAGGTTTCACGAGAGATAAGTAGAGGGGAATAAACAGTTTCCTTGGCCAGATGTTTACACCCTTGCCCAACTACAGCTGGGGTTCCTTGCTATAGGAGCACATTGCTGACTTGTTGAAAAGATGAATTGAACCTATACTTCCAAACTGAACTCTCTCAATAATTCCAGGCAAACATTTAAAATATTTCCACTGAATTTTCAGGTGAGTTTTTATTTCTGCTTTGCAAAGAAAGAATAACAAATGTTTTTTGAATTTATTTGGTAATGAAGATGGGATTTCCCATAAAATTTATTAAATCAACTTTTCAAAGTTTCCAGTCTCTGATAATTGAAGTACTGTAAATAGGAAAACAGGGCAGATAGGTATAACTGCAGAGACATGTTTAAGTTTTGATGTCCCAGTATATATGTCTCTTATTAACCTAAATTTTTATGGAGATACAATTTTTTCTCTAAACAAAATTATATCATTCCAGAGCTTCTACTTGTAAAACAATATAAAGATAAGTAAATAAGCAAAAGGATTTTCATACAACAGAAATATATATATTGTGCCATGACATATTAATGGAAATATTTCTTCGACACTATACTTCTACATTTCTGTTAGCTCAATCAACTCTTCTAATCACTCAGAATGATGTGTAGCATATTTTTTAAAATCAGCTTCTGGGGCTGCACTGTACAGGAAACAGGAGTGTATAAACACATCATGCAGCAGACGAATAGTTTTAACAAATGTAGAACTACACATACAAGCCACACCACTGGATAATGCATAGATACTGAATCAAAAACCCATATAGGAAAAGAGGACAGAGACTTCCTTCTCTTTCTTAAGTAAAAGGTATTGTCAAAGCACTGTATACTTCCCATGACTCTAAATAAGCAGTTCTGGGGATTACACAAGATAGGCCTGTTCTTCTGTACGTGTGTTGCTACTTGAAGTATGGAGCTGAAGGAGAGCTTTGTCCATCACATGCAATGACTGATGTTTATTTGTTTGCTTGACATCACTACTGTCGCCACAGTTTGAAAATAAAGAGAGGAATATATTTCTGAGTCTCAGTTTCACAGGAATATAAAATAATGATGCAAATAGTTGATGCGTTAGATTATGCATTTAGATTATGCACTTTTGTTGATATTGCAGCTGTTAATGAAACTGACATTTGTTAGACAATTCTATAGTGTTTACTGTCCTCATTCACTTTTTTTCATGACAATGTCTGTCCATAAGGAATATCATATTAATGGTGTTCGACTGTTTGTAAATCTTAGAAAAATATTTCTCAGAGTATGCAATTAGGAGAGTTCTATCCAAAGAGGAAAAACTATTAGAAGCAGGAAACAAAGTAGGCATCTATTGAACACAAAGATTTATTTGTGTACAGAACAGTAATACTGAAGGATTTTTTGGTAACCAGCTATGACTCTTTTTCTGGTCAGCAACCCTGGTGAGGCAATTGGTTTATAGAACCTATGATCTGAAATGAATCAGATCTAAAGGAAAAAAGACATATATATCTAATCCCCTTCTGCATCTTCCTTATTCTTCAAAGAACCTGGCAAACCATTCCCCAGTTCTTTATCACTAAAAAGGTTGCACATCCAAGGGGAGAATGGATTCACCACCAGGTGATTTTTGGGTCCTTTAGTGTGGCTTCTGAGCAGTCACTTTGACAAAGAGTTGGAATGAAACTTAGGAGGTGGTGAACTCATGACTTAGATTTCCATCCTGACGAGGAGTTTTTATGAACATTTCTCTTTCAGAAGCCCAGTAGTTCTCAGAGTGCTAAAAGACATTTGTCCTAGGCATAGCAGAGTCTTACCCTGAGTCAGCACCAGCCTCCTTCAGCTGATTCATCTGCTGTTCCTTTCCTAATTACTTCATCTGCACTTGGCATGTTCGGCAGGTATCTCAGGAGGAAGTCTACAGGGGTCAGACCATTAGGCTCTTTTAAACTCATACTTGTTTCCTTTCAGAACGTTGAAAGGTCATCTGCACTTTAAGTTCTCGATGAACTAGAGTCACGTAGGAAAAATCCCCAGAGCACATTACTTTATGTTTCTTTCTCAGTATTGCTGATTAAAAAAAGAAAAAAGTCTTACATTTTCATTGGATTTGTTTAGCTCATGGGTATAAAACAGATTTTTTGAAAGGAACTGGTGGAGTAATTGCAAACAAGTCTATAAAAGTAGATTTTTCTCCACTGAGGTTTGAAAAAATAGTTTGATAATCACATATTTTCTTTTGCTATCACAACTCATTGAAAAAAAGATCATTTCTTAAGAAGAAAATTTCAGAGCCTCTCAGATCATCTCAGATGTCATGGCATTCTCTCTTTTATTCCTTTGACTTTCTCAGACCAAAACAAGTTACCTTGATAACTGCATATGCTGCCTGTACAGCACCCACACTGTGACTTGACAAAAGGATGTTACTGAAGGACCCCAAAGATACTCAAATGATTTTCAGATATCTACTTCTTTGGAGACAAAAAAAAAATCTTTCCAGGTAGGGTTTTTTTTTTCGGCCTTAGCTTCAAAAACATCAAACAACAAACCCTGGGAGAAAGTGCTTTTGGAAACTTTAGTTGTCCAGGTGCTTCTATAGTCAGATAATTAACGCTTACTGTGAATGTCACCATGTATATAATCCTTTGTGAATCTTGTCACAGATTGTCTTCTTGTCACAGGTCTTGTCTTCTGGGGAGGATTTTCAAACTATCAAGGCATTATTTCTCTAGTTTTAACAGGAATTCGACTCCTTTCATCTCCATTGATTTGAATCTCAGTCTTCCATCTGCTAAGTGTTATGAAGGCATTGCTTTCTCATGCAGAGGAGTTTATAAAGTCAATGACACTGTAATTTAAGATGTTTTCAGATTCTTGTAGTAATGGGAGTTGTATATGTAAATAAGATAAGGAATTGGCTATACTGGAAAAAGGCAACATCTCCTACCAGGAAGACCACAATAGACCTCTAAAAATCAATAAAATGCTTATTTTGAAGCTTGCATGCATTATAGCATACCCTTCAAATTGACCTAGTGATCTCTTACACTAGGAAAAAGTAAATGTATCATGTTATAGAAAATCAAGTGTACATTGACAATGTCATGGAAATCTTACTGAATCACATATGAGATTGTGCCTTTAGAGCATCAGAGAACTAAAACTCATCTTCAGTTTCCAAGAACACACGTATCCATCGCTAGTTCCATTAAATCACATTAAAATTTAGAGATATATGAGCCAGTCTAATTAATTACATTAAAAAAAGAGCTGTAATTGAGAGATTAGTAAAGGGAATTTGGGCTTTGCCTTTGCCTCTTCCTCTCTTGTCCAAATTGTGAGAACTGTCTATTTTTCCTCCATGTCTGACAATAACTCACAAAGTGCCATGTATATTTTTACTTGGTGTTTTCCTTTTCTTGAAATTTTTCATCCTAACACAAAAAAAAGTGACTTCCTCTTCCCTACTCCCAACACTTTTCAGTACTGTTTAGGTTTTTTTCCTACTTCAGGTCTTTCGGATATCAGCCAAGTAGGATATAAAGGTTAGTTGGCCAGTAAGGTACAGCCAAGATGAGTCTCTTCATTAGTGTTTAAGTGCTGCTTACAAGTTGCTTCAAGGATATTTCCTCTGATCCCAAATGGAATATGATGGCTAAACATCTCTCTTAGGTCCTCCTGACAATGAAATCAAGACAAGAAAAAAATTTAATCTGGTTCCATAAGTTGCAAAGGGGCCTGGTGCAGCATAACACTGGTTTTGCCTCCAGTTTTGGAAGTAAATTTCTTTAGGGCGTTTTTTTGTCAAAGATCAGATTAATATAATGGTATATTAATATGCCAGCATGCTGGCTGGGCCAGAAAAACTGCTGCTTGTCCAGAAGTGCCCAGTATGAGAGAGGACACTCTGTAGCACCTTTGTGCCTCACAAACTAGTTTCCTCGCCCGTGCCATGGAATGCACGTAGACACGCACGCCCGGGGCTTATGGATAGCCCGAGTGTAGCCAGAGATAAAAGAGCAAGGTGGCCCTTCAGTCGGTATTCCAAGGGTTTATTGTGAAACTCCCTCGAAGGGGTCTGGACACGAGAGATCAGGAACTTCCGTTCGTGATGCACTTAAAAGGAGTACAGGAAAGGAGGTGGGGATGACACAGCATGACCTATAGGGAGAAGGGAATGGCAGGGCAGGTTTGGCTACCTTTCCTTAGGAGATACATGGGATGTCTGTCAGCTGTCAATCAGACAGACCGAAACTACATCAGGTTACAGGAATTCAGTGAGAGAAACCATTCTCACAGGGGGGCATCTGACCTTTGGAGTTGGCCCACCAAACCTCTTTATCTGGGCTGTGTGGCCCCCCGGGCATTACTGTGGTTGGTTCAGTCACCACGACATAATGGTTTTCATATTCTTCTCCAGAAGGAGACCTGAAATGTAAGGTGTTGTCTGAGCCCACTGACCACACTGCTACAATTACCTTGTCTAAAATCAATTCCATACTAAAATATTTTGGAATCATCTATCTCAGAAGAGTTTCTTTCACAACATTCTTGTGGAAGCAGCCAGATAGAGTCCAATCTGTCTTTGAGTTTATCAGAAACCACAGGGTTTCCATTAGTTTTTGATACCCAAACAGTTGCCAGGTGTTTGTTATTTTGCTGTCTGCTCTGCAGGGGTACTTACCATGAGGTGAAACAGGCATTTATCTTCAAGGAATGTAGCATTTCGTTACATATTCTTTTCTTCAGCGTAACTTCAAAATAGCTCTCACAGCCTTTGTGTGCCTAGCCAATGCTTTAGGATAGCGTATGCATTTTTTACAAGTGATCTGTTTTATGACAAAACTCAAGCAGATAATAGAACTCCAAATACTGAACCTGCGACAATTGCTTTCAAAAATTCACGGGACAAAAAGGTCATAAGGCAAAGCAGGCATTACTCAAGAGCAGGGACATTTACACTAAGACACAGTTTGTGACTGGGTCTCAGAAAACAAAAAGTATTGTGTTATATTGTAGATGGGGTATGAGAGAAAACAGCGTAAGAGCAATGGGGTATTTTCTGTCTTCTTATATTTTTTACTGGGCATTTGTTTTTCTTTTTCTTCGCATTTAAATGTCTACATCAGCTTTGATTTTCTTGAGAGTGATTAAAATCTTTGGTGGAAGTTCACACTTGCTTTTCTGCAGAGAACAGATAGAGCAATATTTCCGTCCAGTCACTGATTTAGACTTCATTGTACTAATCATCATGTGAACTGCTGATCCATGTGGCTAATTATAGCAGCAAATCTTTATGCCCTTTTGCTCAGAAAAGTTGTTAATAAAAAACCTACTTTCTTATCAGAAAGGTAGTAAAATAAACCTTCTGGGGTGTTTGTTCCCTTTACATTAATTTCCTTACTCTTTCTGAAGCAAGAATGAAATTAACATTAGTTCTTTAAATGCGAATTGACTTGTGTTGTGTTTTTTGTTCTTGTTGCTTAGCAGCAACGATGTAGGCACATGGGTGGGTCTGCTTCCAGGGAGCTTCTTCTGGGATTTGAGCTCTTCAGGGCATTTTCCACATTAATGAGATAGTGTTGAATCAGATGTTCTTTTAAAAAAAACCCAAAAAACAAACCAAGATACTGAAGCTAAGTCTCTGTTACTTATTTTAACTGTAAAGTGGTTAAAGGGAAGGACAGATAAATATCTTGGGGGTGATGCCTGCCATGCAAGACAAATTTATATCCTTTGGTGTCAATGTATTTCTTAATTCGATAACTGCATATCATTTTCTTTTGTGCCTTGTTTTATGCAAACAAGACAAATTCTATAAACCAAAATAATGGGTGCATCTGACAAGTTTAGGAATTAAAGATGTAATCTTTTTTCAGAATATCTACCATTAAGTGGATGAAGTTGTAAGTGATTAACGGCTCTATTTGCTGTGAAAGTCTAAACCTCTGAATGAGTGGGGAATTCAGACCTGCTATCTGGTCTTTGCCCGTCTACTATAAGGGTATGCCTGCAAGGACGACATGAAATCAATATCTGTTCTCTATGATTTCTGGCCTTTGAGACATATTTATATGCAGCATCTGGCTCCTGGAGATCACGGAAGATTTGCTTACACCCCTTTTGCTACAGCTCAGTTGCTTTAGTGGGTTTAGTAGAGAAAGAAACTTCAGATTTTCTATGTGTCTATGTTGCATATACAATTGTGTATTCATTGCAAGAGAGGAATATGCAGGAAAATATACTTAGGTAACTAACCAGCCGAGTTTGTTGCGGTAGGAATGGTTGTATGGAGACCCATGACCGGCAGTATGTCAATGTTGGATATAATGTAAAACTATTTTGGTCCCTATAGGCACATAAATATTTAAACTATTTTAATGGGCCATTAAGTTAAATAGGCCATTTCTGTCCATTTAACAATTAATTTAAAATATTATGAATTTTTTACATTTTCCCAAACTTTTAAAAAACCCACTTATTTTAAAGATTAGGAAAAACAATGGTTGTCATATGTTGAGATACTTTTCCAATCATGTCAATTGTGATCATTCAGGAGGACATGTTGGCTAGGTTTAGAAGATAGGAAGTAGATACAGAATGGGCTACTCAGTTCTGTAATTTTTAACATGTTTATCTTTCTCAGACTTTCTAAATCACTTCTGTTTTTCCCAATACTAAAGCATGAGTTTAAATTCCACTGACTGAACTAGTTTGAAGATTTTTATGGACAAAAAAATCCCTTATTGCCATCCTTGTGCATCCAAAATTATGTATTACTAAGCATCTGTCAAAATGAACTAATTTTGTTTGTCTAAATATTTAAATCACTTTGAAAAATATTTCAGACTTGTAAATGAAAAAAGGTAGTACACTGGAGAGTGATATTATGCTGTGGTTATTACTTTGTCTGGAAAAAATCAATACAAATGACATGAACCTGTAGGAAGTAGAATAAGAAATACATTTAAGGTTGGACGATGTTTATTTACCTGTCAGTCCTGTATATTCATATGGATTATTTGGTATGCTAAAGATTTTACGGCATAGCTCACTCAAGTCCACACTAATGGATGGTATGGGGCAGGGTGAGCAAGCAAATGTACTTTATTTACCATTAGTGCCATTATAAATATTTTAGACAGCTGAATACTTGTTTGTTTTGGAGTAAATTTCCTAACTTTATTTCAGCCTTATTTTAACCCCTGCAAAACTACTTCCTTACCTAACTCTGGTAAGAAAATATTATTTCTGTGAGTAAAACATTTGTTATTTGGAACTTTTCTACATAAAAGTCAAACCTGTTATCAATACCTGACTTTTGTAAAGATGCTCTGTAAGTGAAAGTCAATTATGTCCTAAGAAAAACAGCAGTGACCCATGTCAATTTTTTCTGCCACTTTTTTTCTTGATTGTTAGATCAATACATTATGTATTGTTTCTGCTTTTCTGTTTCTAAGACAAATTACAACCACAGTTGCTGTTAGCCGTTTTCCAAAATTATGAGCTTTCCCAACCAGTAACTTTCTTAGCTGAGCTTGCTTGGAATAATGTATAAGTAATCAATTCTAATTGACCTTCTGCACAAAGATATCTTCCTTTCTGTATCAAAAGATGGCATGCTGATCACCACAGCATTTGGTTAGATCAAGGAAAAGGCCTTTTGTAGCCACTTTTAATCAGAATGTGTAATGAAGTCTTCCTTCAACTCCAGTTCAAATACAAACTGAATGCTTCCCAGGGTCAAGGCTCCTACATTGCAAAAGTCAGTCCTGAATGTGAGCAGAGGAATCTGAGAAATTCACAACTCTGGCCAATTAGTCTGGCAAGAGTAATCATTGACATCAGTCATATAAAGTCTCTGCTTTCATGACTCATACTTTTAACCTCCAAGCTATCAGGTGCCATGCTGAGTCCTGCTACCACATCATTATTTTGTTTGTAAAGAGGAAATCAGGAAACAAAGTGAGGTAAGGAGTTTGTATCAGAACAAACCAACTATTTTGAGCTAAAATTAAATGCACTATTCCTAGCTGACTTTCCTATTAAACATTAATTGACTAAACTAGTTGTAAGTAAATCCTTGTTCTGAGTACTCAAAGGAGTATTTTATAAGGTCAATCCTTTTGTTAGATGGCCATATAAAGACTGCAGACTGGATAATATTTTTAAAGCAATATATTATCGAGTTTCGATCTGTGCCATAAACATCTTGTTTCTCACCAGTCTCTATGGGAGATCCACTTTGAGCCAAACCTCCTCTCCATGCATGCCCGCCAAAATAAGGTCCATATGCAGAATCCATATATGGTTTTTGCACTTTCCCACAAATGTAACTATTTCCTAGAAATTTGATTTTGTTTTATTTTATTTATTCTTCTCTAATTCATGGCATGGGAGATTCTTTGCAGTCATATTCAAAACATATTCTTTTAAATGGAATATTTTAAAGAAGCAAGAGAATTCTTATTCCATTTTAATCAAATGGATAAAAATATTGTTTGGGACATCTTTAAGTATGTAATGTAAACTGAAGTATGAAAACGTACAGTTTCTATGAGAAGCTCTTTTGTTTGGGGATTTTTAAGATGTCATAGTGAAACAATCATGATGGCCAGAGTAATATCAGTTTAATTCAGAAAAACTGAGTAATAGCAGCAAATTTTTATTTGGTGACCACACATAAAATCTCTTGTGATTCAACGGTGATAGTTACTGATCTCGAAAATTGCTATCTTACAGACAGACCCAAGAAGAGTGTTTTATTTTTAACAGAAATACTAAATACTGTCCTACTGTCTATAATTGGGAAATTACAGTAATGATTTCAATTTCAGGGCCCTTTGTATGCTTCATTTTTTCAAATACTATGTCTCTGCAGGTTTTATAAAATATGTTATAGTCCATAAAAAGATTTTGTGGTCAAGGGTTGCTGAATCTTTCAACATTTTCAGTTACACAGTGTCTACTTATCTTCTTTGACAACTCTTCATTGTGATAAAATGTATGGGAATAAACATATAGAGTGAATGCCTATCCTAATTTGTCAGCTTTAAATGAATCCTGTTCACTATCAGTTTTTTTGTAATTAAAGTGGGCACATTGTTATCAGAAGTAATGGCATAGTTGGTAATTTTTATTGATTAACACCGTACATTAGAAAGAGATAAATGACCAATCTAATTGTTTGTGGATTATTGTTTCCTGTGCAGTCATTACACTGGGTCACACTGAAATAAGGGATACATTTCTCAAAGAGAACAAATATTGCTTTTTATTAGCTGAGCCAAATGTTTGTGAATGCTAGTAGAAAAACATATGGATGCAGGTCTTCCTGCATACCCAGAGAAAGACTCAAGGGCAGGAGATGAGCTGTAGTCCCAAAAATACTGAGACGTACCAGGAGGACACACTCCTCAGTAAAAGGATGAGTAACAGAACCAAAGAATCATTTGGTTGAAAGGGACTCCTAATATCAGCTGGTCCAACCCTTGACTCAAAGCAGGGGAACTTCAGTGTTTGTCAGGTTGCTCAGGTTGCTGGCTTTCCAACATCTCCGACAAGGAAGGTTCTCGATGTGTTAGGATTTTAGCTTTTATATTTTCAAATATTTCTAATCCTGCAATTCTTTAGTGTATGGCTCTGAACTATATATAGAGTGTTAGCAACTGCTTTTCCCATTTTTGTCAGACACAACAATTCCTCTCTAGGCCTGGGAATCAAGGACACCTCACTGTTTTAGGCCCTGAGAAATGTAAACAAAAGTGAGTTGGGGAGGAGCAAACTAAGAGAATGGGACTCCACTGCCTGAAGCTGTAATTGGACAATTAACCTCTGATATGCAAATGAATAGAACTTATATCTGTCCGAAAAACCTGTGGCTGTTGTCCATCCTGGGTGTAGTCTCTGTGAGACTCCTGCACTGCCCAGGGTGTGCCCTGTGAAGGCCTTTCAATAAATACCTACCCTTTATCCTTTCACTCTGTCTAGCTTCTGTTCCAGGGCAGCCTCTACAAGGCATCATTCTGACATCTCTTTCGGCAACATGCTATAGTATTTGGCTGCCCTCATGGTGACTGTTGTTTCTTAATATTTCGTAGGAATTTGTTTTATGATTCCTCTCTAAATGGAGTTTGAGTTGTTCTCCATAACTATCCAATAGGTAGTTGAAGACATCAGTAAAATTATTGATGTCTTCTTACAACTAAACAAACCCAAATACTCTACTGCCTTCACTTACATCCTGTGCCCCAGCACACCGACCAGCCTGGTGGTGATCCGCAGGGCAATCTTCTGTTTGTCTGCTATGTATTGGAATGGCTCCAAACTGGACAGAATTCTCCAGAGACAGACTGAAAAATGCAGACAGAAGGGAATAACCATCTTGTTTCATTGCTGTTCATATTGTTATTGATGTTTGCTCTCTTTTTCACGTTACATGTACTTATTTTGCAAGTAATGGGATTATTTTTCTTCTTTTCAACAACGATAATGGTGAACCCAGGCCCTCCATCTGTGCTGGTTTTGGCTGAGCTAGAGTTAATTTTCTTCACAGTAGCTTTTATGCAGCAATGCTTTGCATTTGTGCTGGAAACTGCTGATAACACAGAGATGTTTCAGTTATTGGTGAGCAGTGCTTACAGACAGTTAGAACCCTTTCTGCTCTTCACACCACCCCACCAGTGTGAGGATACCCCTTCGGAAATTTGGGGTCAGCTGTCTTCACCAAGTCTCCTCCCAACTCTTTGTGCATACCCAGCCATCCTCAGTGAGGCTGGGACAGCTGACCCCAACTTTCCAAAGAGATAGCCCACAGTATGTGGTGTCATGTTTGGCATATAAACCGGGGGGAAGAAGAGAGGGGAGATGTTTGGAGTGATGGCACTTGTCTTCCTTTGTCATGGTGATGTGTGACAGAGCCCTGCTTTCCTAGGGATGGCTGAACACCTGCCTGCCCATGGGAGACAGTGAACAAATTCCTTGTTTTGCTGGGCTTGCATGCAGAGCTTATACTTATTAAATCATCCTTACCTCAACCCATGAGTTTTCTCATTTTTTTCTCTTCTCTCCCCCATCCCACTGTGAGGAGAGTGAGTGAGAGGCTGGGTGGTGCTTAGTTGCGAAGTGGGATTAAATTATGACACTATCGAAAGTAAGTCAGCTTTTATCTTTATTTTTAAACTAAAACTAGTCCTGGTGAGAGTGTTGTCTATTTCTTTCATCATAAGTACATCTGTACACCCCTAGATACCAAAAGCATGTTAGAGAACGGGTCACTCAGTTACTACAATGGAATTCATTTTGCAAAGTTTAGAAGTAGTTCTCAAAAATCTCTATTTTCTTTGCTTCTGCAAAACGGTTATATTTAGATTCCAGCTGTTCTGTGAGACGTGATGGATGCTGGAATCAAAATTCAAAATTTTTGGGTCAGATTCTGTCTGAGCAGGAACTTAAACAATCTGAGTGGTCACTATCCTTTCGAAGAAACTTCCTTTCAGGTACCATCTATTTGGATCTTTAGAACACACAGTTTATGTGAAAGCAAGTATTTGCTACCTTGAAGAAACTCAGTTATGCCCAGTTGCTGTGCACATCCTAGAAACAATGAAGTGTGCATCCACCTATGATCAGCTGAAGAGGAAAAAGAAGTAATGCCAACAATGAAGAAATCAAAAATAATTCCTCATCTCCATGCTAACTTCAGAGAAACACAACATTTCTGAAAATGTATGGAAAAGAAGGGATGAGAATACCACTAGATAAAAGAAAAAAAAGAAGTAGATAAAATAGGGGTTGAAATACTCCTCTGTGATATGGATAAGGGAAGTTTAAGCAAGAAAAGGTAAAATTCTCTCTGTTTGTTTGAAAAAAGGGTTCACAAGGTGCCTGAATGTACTAGTCAGCAGGTTTGGCATGTACTGGTTTCTTTTTTTTCTAATGTTAGACCTATCTATATTTTGCCCAAATAATTAAAAATTCATTTTGCCAGAGGAGAGAAGAAGCACCCTGACCGCATAGTGTACTGGCTAGGATAGCTAAGAGATGCAACATAAGGTCATAGCTTTGTTCAGTTTGAAGTCTCAGCCTTTGGACTGTGCTACAATGACTCTACATTTTTTTCTTTGAAATGTTCTACTGTGAACCTGAGAGATATTTTTCATAAAACTTTCTTCAAGCTAATTTTTTTTTGCCAACGATTTTAGTTCTGACAAGTCCCTGTTTTCTAACTGAAAAATATTTTTAGAAAAACCACCCTCATTCATTTTAACTACAAAATTTATTTCTGAAATGATCCTAACTTTGATACCTGTTTTGCAGTCATTTCAGGGGAGTAAAGTTACATGTACCATTGAATTTCATCAGCAGAGATGAAAAATCTGAGCAAGAGGCATAATGAACATGTATAGCTGTATTTTATAGCTCAGACAAGCTGTATGCCAGAGGAGTGGAGATATTCATACTCCTGAACTCTGCAGTTGAATAGAGCCGGATTGATGGATTGTGGCAATGCCAACACACTTTTGCATTGTTTTTTTCTGAGGCTTTCTAGGTTCAAGAATATAAATTTCTGAGGGAACCAATTTTGTTGTATCAGAAGTATCAGTCATTTTTTATTCCTTCATATGACCACAATAGAATCAAGAGAAGACTCTCTTCTACTCTTAAGCCTGTACTCTCTAGCATAAGAACTGTAGGACTACTTAATAATAATAATTTTAATTTAATGTATACATTAACCTATTTTATATTCTATGAGAATATACATATTATTTTCTTTTGGTTAAGTGTCATAAAATTAACCTATGTTTTAAGTTTTGATAGATGTGTTAAATAGAAGTCATTTAAAACCTTGGAATATATCCATGTCAACTGCAAATTTACCTGCAAATTCTCTTTATTTTTTTGTCTGCAAAGACATGAAAATTAACTTTTTTCAAGTTTTGTTATATCTAGGACATATTAATGTATTTAATTTCTTATTGTTTGGGTTTCTTTAAAAAAAAATTCTACGTCTTTTTTTAAAAATTGAAATTAATACAGAAGAATTTAGTTTGTGTTACCTATATGATCATTAAAGCCAGGATTTTTTAATGATAACAACAAAGATTGGTTGATCCAGTCCTTTTTTTTTCCAAAAAAAAAGGTAAGAAACCTCTTGCAGTATATCTGATCTGGTCTGGCTTTCTTTTATTAGTTTCATTATGCTTTGTAATTCTTCTCTTTTCTGCTGGAGAGCTCAAGTTAAAAGAAAAAGTAAATAAAAATTATGACATTCTGAATACACAGCTACTTTTTTTTAACCTAGTTTGCTACATCAGAAGTGTGCAATGTGTTGCATTACATGTAGGATCCAACTCTCCTGTCTTCTCTGTTCAGCTGTTCAGCCGAGCAAAACCAAGGAGAAAAAAACAGTATATTCTGAATCTGTATTTTACAGAGTCATCAAAGAATGAGTTGGAAGGGACTTATGTAGGTCACATATTCCCGCCTCCTATTTTAAGCAGGATTGTTACTCACTTTAGATCAGTTTAGCAGTGGTTTTTTCTAGCCAAACCTCAAACTCCAAACATGTTCCTTAATGTCTATATAAAAGCTCCCAAGCTGGATTTTGTGACTGCTGCCTTAATTATACCTCACAACATTCGAGGTTCAGCTTCACCAGTGCTAAACAGAGTAGACTTAAAATTCCCTTCAGACTTCTATCCACACTTTGGTCATATCCAGTATCTGACACATATATTGCAATAAGCGAGAACTGCTAACTCAAACTCATCTTGGCTCTGTCACTCAGCATGGCAACCACTCCTTAAAATCTAGTATCAAATTTTCTGAGAGTGCACTCCATCTCATTTCTAGATCATCAGTGGAAGTATAGAAAACAGATGCACACATAGCATGTGAGTAACATAGCTTCTGATCTCTCTCAATTGTAACAGTTACCATTTTCACTTCCAGTCCATGAAGCAGCAACCAAGTTATCTCCAGAGTAGTTAACATGCTGGCTTGTGTTTCCCAAAACAATAGTTTTTTTTCATGTGTTTTGCAGCTAACTTTGTCTGATGCCTAAAGTTTATGGACACCCTCTCAGCCTCCTGCAAATTCACTAGTCCTTGGTGCGAAGGAATAGGATTTCCACTATCAAATATCTCAGGGTATTTTCACATTGAATGGATAATTAAGACGTTTCCTGAGCTGAACAGCAGTGTGAAAAGCAGACAGGTTCTCCAGACCAAGGCCACTGTTGTCACTGTTCACAGACTCATAGAATAGTTTGGATTGGAAGGGACCTTTAAAGATNGACCTTTAAACGTAGTCCAACACCCTGGCAATGAGCAGGGACATCTTCAAATAGATCAGGTAGTCCAAAACCCCAAGCCAACCTGACCTTGAATGTTTCCAGGAATGGGGAATCTACCACCTCCCTGGTCAACTCGTGCCAGTATTTCAGCAACCTCATTGTAAAAAATGTGTTCTTTATATTTAGTTTGAATCTACCCTCTTTTACTTTAAAACAATTACCTCTTGTCCTGTTGCTACAGACCCTACTAAAGAGTCTGTCCCCATCATTCCCCTAAAGCCCCCTTTATATATTGAAATGCTGCTACGTCTCCACAGAGCCTTCTCCTCCAGGCTGAACTAACCCAGGTCTCTCAGCCTTTCCTCATAGGACAGGTGCTTCATCCCTCTGATCTTTTTTGTGGGTCTCCTTTAGATCTGCACCAACAGGTCCATGTCTTTCCTGTACTGAAGGCTCCACAGGTGGACACCATACTTTAGGTGGAGTCTCATGAGAACGGAGTAGGGGCAGAAAATTGGCTCTCTCGACCTGCTGGACACATTTCCTTTGCTGCAGCCCAGGATGCAGTTGGCTTTTTGGGCTGTGAGACAGAAAACAGGCCATTGCTGCTGGCTGCCACTGTTGATTTACAAAATTAGAAAGACACTCTAGATCAAGACCAGACCTTTTGCTGTATTAGCTTAATGCATCTATCAAAGAGAAGAAATATCTGTAAAAGAAGTAGATTTATGCCTTGGATGTAGGATAGGTGTAAGTGCAGCAAGTAAAGTGAAATGAAGAATTTTATGGCAGCAATACTTTCGTGGCTCCGATTTCTAGAAAAGTGCCACTGTAATCAGTAGAAGCACTTGTCTAGAAATCTTTACATGCTACCCCAAACATTGCTCTTTTAACCTTTAGTATTTTTATAAAATATATATTTATCATGTAAAATCATATCTGTTCCTTATTTGATCATGTTTCTCCAGGCATGTGGTAAGAAATCAGTTCTTCTGGTGTTTTCTCTGAGGCCAGATTGTTCTCTTTAAAATAAGGTAGGAGTAAATGCCAACTATGCACTTTAGTACAACAGCATATGCTGATCAGTGGAGCTCAGGATGTAATTACATCTGTTGTTTTATGCTATACTGTGTCTTTCTATCTTCTTATATTTTGTATTTCAGTTGGAACTCAAAATGAAACATATAGATCAATTGTTGGTATTCCCTGTTGACATTTTATTCCTAGGATCCCGGATCAGCTGTTACCTAATTACTGTACTTCTCCGCAGTAGCCTTAAATGATTGCAGTCAAATACTATTATTGAGAAGTATTTCATGCAATCTTTTTTTTTTTTTTTTTTTACTTAAATCTATATCCTAATTCAAAACATAAAAAATTTTGCAGCAAATTTAATCTAAGATGAAGGGTGGTAAACTACTCAGGAATCCCCTGATTCATAATCTAGTTATGTCCTCAATTAGGTAAGGCATGTCTGGTCTAGGAATGAAAGTCAGTAGTACTTGTTGTTCTCAGTTCAGGGTGTAAATTTTTGACACACTGTGGAGTCACAGAGCAACTGAGGTAGAATGGCACCTCTGGGGATCATCTTGTCCAGCCTCTGTTCAGGGCAGGGTCAGCTAGAGCAGGTTGGCCTGCTGGGGTTTGAGTATTTCCAAGGATGGATAGTCTACTATTGAACTGAGAAGCCTCTTGCAGTGTTTAACCACCATCACAGTGAAAGTCACCTTATTTTAAAGTGGAATTTCCCATAATTCTGTTTGTGTCTGTTGCCACTTGCCCTGTTACTGGGTACCACTGAGAAGAGTGGTTCTTCTCTCTGTCTTCTTGAGTCCTCAGCATCTAGGGGTTCTCTTATAGACATTAATGATCTCTCACCCATGTCTTCTATATTTTTGCAGACTGTGAAAACTGAGGGGGTGTGTTATCAGATGGACAGAGGCACAAGATAGATAGTGTTCTATACCGCAAATACAATATCTGATTTACAAGTATCTGGCATACAATGCACATTCACTTACACAAAGAACACCTTGGAAGTTCTGATAGCCAAAGCAGAGGATATTTCTGGTTTAAAACTGAGATTCCTAGACTTATTTAGGTGGACCTCGTGGCTCTGCCTTTTGCACTATGTCCTCTCTCATTTACCTTCTGCCTCTACCACCGACTTCACCATCATGGGCACTCACACCTTTCCTGTACCTACACAGGCATGTGGCACTGCTTGTTTCAGAAAATGGTACAAGACCTGGAGTGACCCTGACTCTGCTTTGTTCAGCTTGTTAGTACCACACCACTGAGCATGGCTCCCATCTTTCTTCACCCTACATTTCTTTAATGAATGACAACATTGAAGATCCAGAGCAGCAGCTGAGCGGTCCCTGTGTGTTTTAGTCAATACCATCCTATAAAAGACACCTTAGCTTGTGTATGTGGTGCTATTATAATGATAATAATAACATGATTCTGAAGTTTCAGTATCTGAAATGTTGTGTGAAAGGTTGTTCCCAAGCTAATTGCCTCCTCTTTTCAGTAGCAGTTAATTAGCTTTGACAGAGCACTGTATTTAGGAGACTCCAGTAATTCTACTTCTGTAGCGAGCTGAGGAATCTGTGAATGATATAGACATACTCTATATACATATATTCTCTATATAACTTTCCAGCACTCCCTTAAAAAACCCCAACTTTTACTTGCAGAATAGACTTAGGCTCTGAGCCTAGTGTGGAAGAATGCTGGAAGTGGTCCTGAGGTGTGGATGATGACAAGTGCATATTCTGTACAGGTTGTTTTGGGTCACTAGGCAGGTTCTGCAGTTATGTGCTCTGTAGCATCTCTAGGATGTCTTTGCTTTCCTTCCCTTGGGCCTGTTCTTACAACCGGTGATGCCCGTTTGCTGGTGTTGCACACAAGTCCTATATAACACATAAGATACTAAGAGGATGCTTGTACATATTATTGTGAACAATTCTCAGAGGTAATTTCTGTACATACAGAAACATCTCTTGCCCATTTACTTGAGATAAATGGAAGAAATACCATCAGCTTCAGGGGCTCTTTGTTTCTAGAAACCTTTTAAGCCTCAGAAATGTTTAGAAGACTTTTTTAAAAATTACAATGTGATTGAAAACAAAACAACAAAAGAATTGTGGGGCATCAATGCAGTAGGCATTGCTCAAATTTATTGGGAAATGAGAGTCCTTGTCCCACAGGATTATTCTCTCTGATGCTGATCTGGCAGAAAGAGCCATCTCTCTCAGCCCTGAATGGGAAATGTTGATACTTCAGCTTTCTGTCACAGTCAATTCAAGTGGAGCCCAATACAGATACACACATCTGTGTAAACTGTTCTTTGTTTTGCTTTCTGGGATAATTAAGTAAAAGCCTACTAGATGAGCACAATTACTCAAAATTAATCACTTTCAAGCTAGTTAAATCATGACAGATTAATTGCTTGTATCTATTGCTACATTAGGATTTGTTTTATCAGCAGAAATATCCAAGTAGCTCTCCTGTTCTGGTAAATCATTGCTCTTTTTATAAGAAAAATGTAAATATTTGTTTATTATAATCAATTATACTTTTAATTAAGCTTTAAAAATAAGGTGGCTTTAATTACATTTTGTATGGATGATATTTGGCTACACTTATCCCAAGCAAATTTTTAAACCTTGGAAGTGTTCAAGGCAAGGTTGGATAGGTCTTTGAGCACCCTGATCTAGTGAGAGGTATCCCTGCTCAGGATCTCCAAGGTTCTTTCCAACCCAAACCATTCTATGATTCTGTGATTACTCTGATGTCACTTAGCTTCTTTCTGAAAATTTGGGGTATGTAATGACACTCTGGGAAAAACAGTCTGACATTAACATTGAACATACTTTATGACAGAGGAGAGGACTCAATTTGTAGAGGCAGTTCAGGAATTTAAATACATTATGATGTTCTATGATATAAGGAAGAAATTTTTTTATGGTGAAAGTGGTGAAAAACTGCAACACCTTTCCCAGAGAAATGGTGGATACCTCATCCCTGTAAGCATTCGAGGTCTGGTTTGGCTCTGTGTAATCTGATTTAGTTAAAAATGCTTCTGCTCATTGCAGGGGAGTTTGAACTAGATTACCTTTATAGGCCTCCTCCTACCCAAAACTGTTTAATTCTACAATTCTGTGATTCTATTTCAAACAAGTTTCGTTTGTTTATCATCTCTGGTGATGAGATTTCACATTAATTATTTAGACAATCAAGAAAGTCGCTTCTGTGTATTACTAATATATGAAAGATCTGTTACTTATTTGCTTTAAGCCATGCCAAATTTTTTCTCTGTGAAGAGCACCTACAGTTCATCAGGGTTTGAAGTCACCTTAAGTTTAGCCATCCAAATGTTAAGCTTATAAATTATTCTGGTTATCGCATTCTGTAATCACTGGAAAGGAAATGAGTGAGGCATTGTCAAAGGATGATTGATTCCACCTAGAAATCCATATGTGATAGCATTAATTAATTTTTCTTAATAGCTAAAGTTATGTGAGACGAATACAAGCACTTGCTGCTAGTACCAAAGACTGCAAAACAGAAAGACTGCTGACTGCTGAGCAGATCTTGTCATGTTGGATAAGAAATCTGATATTCTGTCTCACTGGCATTATATGGTGGTTTATCCTGACTTTTTAAATTAGTAAGGTAAGCCTTCTCCTCTGTAGGCAGACCTCTCCCTATAGACTCCAAACAGCCAAGGACCTCTTAGTTTTGATGTCTAGCATATGTTAAATGAATGCCATTCACAAAGTCTAGAAAGTCTGATGGCTATTTAGTTGGGTTTTTTTTTGGTTCAGGGCAATTACTTATTGCTAGAAAACACTTAAAAGCTAGAATAAATGTCTAAATCTGTATTTTTCAAGAAATGATTTTAAAGTTTATGATTTCAATTTATGATTTCCCTAATTTTAATGTTAAAAATCCCCACAGCTCTCTAATACATGGAATAATAATAACTATTAGAAAAGCTAATTCAGATGGATGTCACACCTTCTGCATTTTACTGTTATTGTTTCAAGAATGTAGTACTGCAGTGTTGAAAATGGATTTGCTAAAAGAAAGGAATCAAAACCTTGACAAGCTTGAATTTTATTTTTGGGTTCAAATAGAAGTCACCAGGAAAAAAAGCTTAGTTCCTGTGTTAAGGGATAAGTGGGAAAAGTACAATGCTAAAGAATAAGAAAAGGAGACCTTAAATATATAAAAAATTCTCAGTTGAATGTAATAGGGTGCTGACCTAGAACAGATTGAGATTAATGACAAGCGGTTCTGCTGTTGTATTGATCAGTACTTGTGGCTATTTAATAGATGATAAAACTCACAACATTGATTAAGGCTACTGGCAAAATGTTCTAGATGTCAAATCTTCAGCACTTTTCTTAAAGCTCAAAATAAAGCTTTTAATTATGTGTACATAATGGAATATATGCATAAAGACGTACATAGAAATAAATAGTTATGTCTATATAATGAAACGTTTAAGAACTACTGGCAAAGGCATTGGTTTAGAATTACAAAGCCATTTAGATTTAATACATGTCCTTTACCACAATTTCAGCAAGCTGTCATGTAACTAGTAGATCATACAGTGAATAAAATTAACAAAATATTATATACATGGAAAACAAAATATTTTAGCTCTTATTGTACAGAGACTTATCAAAAGAAAGGATATTGAAACGTCTGTTACCTGAGAGATCTGTTTCAAACTTAGAATCTTCCTGTGGGGAAAAATATAGATCTGAACTCATTGGTGACACAGAAATTGCTGAAATGTTGAAAAGATTTAAGAGAAAATGAAAGAAATCGGAAGAAGACATAAAAAAATAAACATCTTCATCATGTAGAGAACTAATTATAGTAATATTGGTTACTTTGGCATATTGTCATTGGGATTGTAAGACATAATTGAACTTCCAGAAAGCACAGCAATTACCTCAGAAATGAATGTCAACTTTGTAGAATCTACCAGTAAGAAAAAAATAATGCTGGCACAAGCATAGAGAGGTGTTGTGAATTTCCTAGGCTTTGTTTTCATCTGGGTTCTGGAGTTCCAGAATTGTCTGTTCTATTTCTTCTTGGAGCAAATAGACTCGGTATGGTCTTGGTCAGAGCAATAACTACCATACACTGAGTTCATTCGCAGGCTATAAAAGTGTGCAAGTAAGTGAAAACCTCAGGGGGAGGAGGTATATTTCACATGCAGCTGTTCCCCAGTGTAAGATGGGGAACTGCAACCTTAATTGGGTCACTTATGTTCAGGTATCTTTTACCATTCACAGAGACCCTACAAGCAGGATATACAGCTTAAATGTTCAGAGCAATTATTTTTTGTCTCATATACACAGCTGATAGAAAATTCATGCTACTACACTTAGCATTAATTTGCTCACCGGCCCTGATGAGACACCAGATGAGTCTTTGCTGGTCAGGCACTCATTAGTCAGCTGTAAAAGTGCTGCCTCCGCTCCTTGCAGAGGGCTGATACTCAGTCTTTCTAAATGCCCATCTGACTCTCTGTGTTTTTTTCCTAGGACTTTATTGCTCAGTAAAACTTGTCTGTTCTTTTTCTGATTTTTTTTTGTTTGGTTTTGTTTGTTTCTTCCTTTCATTTTGAATTGGTAACTACTATAATCTCAACAATTTTAGTTCTATGTATGTTTTTGTTTTTCTTATCTTGCTTGCCTTCAATCTGTGTACTTTGCCACATGTCACCAGAAATTTTCTCTGACAGAAAGCCATCCAGCTGTGCTACACAAAATTTGGGGTTTGATCCCAGAGAGATAAACCCTTTGGCCATAGGTTACAGGGTCTTACCTTATTTCTGCTTCCCTATCTAGTAACTTGATCAAGGTCATGTACAAAGCTCCATCCATCTGGGTTGAAGATACATATATATTCCTCAAATTATGTCAGTGCCTTTTCTGCTTCCTGATCCCGAACTCCTTTGTCTTACAGTCAACCTGGCAAAATTCAGAAAAACATCTACAACACTATTTTGTAATAACGGTGATCTAAAACATAGGTGGATGAATAAAAATTTGATAAAAAATGTTATGTTTCTTTGTGTGATTCTGTTTTCTTCATGCAGAGCATAAAAATGATAGATTTCAAAATGAAAATGTCAGCATCTACTCTTTTTATATAATTTTACTTCTTCTGTGTGTACGTATTGAATGAATCTTTCTTCAAAAGTGTTAGGAATTTTTTAGCTTAATCTGTCCTGTCCACTACAGTTGATAGAAGTCAAGATGTTATTTTTTCTTCTGTGGAATGGTCACTAGGCTGTTTGACCAATTCCCAATATTTCCATGCCAAGAAGAGGGAAGAAATAATGAAAAAATAATACTTTTTGATCATACAAGACACTAATAAGGACCAGGGAATAAAAGAAGAGGTAACTTATGTATTTATGTTATAATATTTATATCGGAACTATTGCCCTAAAGCCCCTATATATTCTGTGTGAGAGATTGTTTCATATAGGAGAGATTAATTCTGCCCTGTGGCAGTCGTCTAAGCTAAATCAGATAGATTATTCAGGTAAAAGTCCCCAATGACTGGAAAAATGGAAACATCACACCCATTTACAAAAGGGTGAAAATGAGGGCCATGAAAACTATCAAACAGTCAGTCTCACCTCTGTTCTTGGTGTGATCATGAACTCACTACTCCTGGAAGGTCTTTCAAGATATGTGGAAGACCTAGGTGATTAGACAGTGATCATGTCTTGATCAAGGGCAAGTCATGCCTAAGTTAGCAATGGCGTGACTGTTGGTGGATAAGGGCAGAGCAACTGATGTTATCTACTTCGATTTCTCTAAGGCCTTTGATGTGGTCCCATACAACATTTCTACTTGTAAATTGGAGTTGATGGACATGGGGTTGATGGATAGACTGTTTGATAGGTAAGGAATTGACTCCATGACCATATCCAAAGAGTTATGGTCAATAACTCAATGTCCAAGTGACAACCAGCAATAAGGGGTATCCCTCAGAGGTCCATACTGCGAGCAAAGCTGTTCAATTTCTTTGTCAATAGCACAGATGGTGGGACTGAGTGCACCCACAGCAGGATTGTGGGTGACACCAAACTGACTGGTGCAGTCGATACACTTAAGAGAAGGGATGCCATCCAGAGGACCCTGGACAGGCTTCCTTCAAGACTTCACTTCCACAAGAAGTGGAATAACTTCTTGAAGTTCAGCAAGACCAGTCCTGCATTTGAGTTGGGACAATCCCTGATATCAGTATAGACTGCAGGATAAATGGATAGAGAGTAGTCTTGAAGAGAAGGGCTTGGGGATACAGGTAAATGAAAAATTAGACTTGAGACAACAATGTGCACTTGCAACCCAGAAAGACAGCCACACCCTGGGATTCATGCAAAGCAGCATGGCCAGTTTGTAAAAGGAGGTGATTCTTCCCATCTGCTGGGCTCTTGTGAGACTCCACCTGCAGATCTGCATTCAGCTCTGGGGCTGGTAGTACAAGAAAGGCATGGAATGGTGAGAGTGGGTCCATAGGAGGGCCATGAAAATGGTCAGAGGTCTGGAATGCCACTTCTATGCAGAAAGGCTGAGAGAATTTTTCAGCCTGGAGAAGAGAAGGCTCCAGGAAGACCTTACTGTGGTCTTTTAGTATATTAAGTGGGCTTATAAGAAAGAAAAGACCCTTTTTGCCAGGACCTGTAGTGACAGGGCAAAGAACAATGGTTTTAAACTGAAAGAGGGTAGGTTTAGTTTGGATACATGGAAGAAATATTTTAATGGTGAGACAATGGGACAGGTTGCCCATAGAGGCTGGGCAACAGCAACTTCCCCCTCTTTTGAAGTGTTCAAGGTCAGTTGGATGGGACTTTAAGCAACCTCGTCTAGATCTAGTGTTCTGTGCATTACAGTGGGGGCTGAATTATGTGATCTTTAAAGGTCTTTTCCAATCCAAACAATTCTGTGATTTTAAATATGCTGCTTTCTATTTGCTTAAAGTAATTGAAATAAGTACTTCACATGGAGACCTTCAATACAGATGTCTAAAGATAGGTGAATTGAATCCTATGCATGTTTTTTTTAATGACTAAATGAATACATTTGACGTTGAAAAAAGAGATTAACAAGGGAAGAGAATCTATGGAATTCCTTTTAATACTTGAAAGTGCTGTTCAGGGAAGTGGAAACTTGGCATTTGTAATTGTTTTATTATTTCAATTTTGTTTCAAGGGAAATTTTGGAAAAAGTGCTCTTTTTAAATGTAAAAAGGTTGCTGAAGCAATATGGCAAGACCATAATGATTTTATTGTAAAAATGGAAATATGGGGGACAGAGTAGCCCTTTGTTAGCATTTAAAAATATTACAATAAATATTAAACAGACTTTTAGTGGGGTTTTCCCCCTGCATGATAAAATACCACATAATACTTTAAAATGGAATAGCATAAAGAGTGCACTCTTCCACTTGAAGGACGTAGAATGTTGTTTTCATGAAATAAAGAAATTTTCAGAACAAAAAATTAATAACATCAAACTGATTGAAAACTCTAGAAATCGGAACTCAATATTTGAAGCCCATAGCTGTAGGAATATATACTACTCCCATCTGCCAGACTGAAGAAGGCATATTTGAGAGATTATATGACATGCTGTATTGGGTCCGATCAGCTCACAGCCCTGACAGTGCTTTGCATTGGTAGCTGGATGGGTGCTGATAACAGGGCTGTGTTTTGGCTACTGCCGGGCAGCACTGCCCCGCTGATGTTCCTTCCCCCATCGAAGAGGATGGGGGTGGCCAAGGTCCTGGGAGGGGATACAGCCAGGCCAGCTGACCCAAATTAGCCAAAGGGATATTCCATGCCATGTGACGTCAGCTCAGATATAAAAGCTAAGGGAGAGAGGAGGAAGTGGGGGACACTCGTGTGTTTTCATTGACTGTCCTCCGGAGCAACCGTTACGCGTGCTGAGGCCCTGCTTCCCGGGAGGTGTCCGGACATCACTGCCCATGGGAAGTAGAGATTAATTCTTTATTTTTTTTTCCTTTTTGCTCGCGCGCGCAGACTTTGCTTTGCTTTTTCCTTCATATTGTAATAAAACTGCCTTATCTCACCCTACTGGCAGTGCTCCAGCTTATTCTCCCTGTCCCAGCAGGAGAGGGGACTGATAGAGTGACTGAGTGGGCACTTGGCGCCTAGCCAGGGTCAACCCACTACACATGCGAATGAGATTAGTAGGTATTGGCAAATCTTATGTTTGTAAATCTGAGATTCATCTTTGACTAAAAACATTTTTTTCAAAACAGTGATAATAAAGGAATACAGGAAAAAGTACCCTTCAATGATTTATTTTAAATTATTAAACCTCTAACAATGGAAAGTGAAGCCATGGAAATAATGGTCCTTATTTATGTCAGGATGTAGCTGCAAACACCTTGCTAAAAGTAAGTAATATATTGAAATAGAGATATCCTCTAAGGCAATTCGCAGGATTTCTTATCTTTACTAAAATATAATAAAATTTTGCACCTGTCTTGTCACCTGTCATACATTCCGTGCATACATCTGAATAAAAAGTCTCAATTTTTAGCTTTTATTAGAAAGAGCTTTAGGTAATATGAGAGCCATTTGTCAGAACCTAGAGTTCAGTGTCTTAAACTATTTGAAGATCTTGGTTTTCTGGAGGAAAACATCACGGGTTCCTCTGCATTTCAGTGTGTCTTTTGAGAGACCTTTCAGAGTTTATCCAATCTAGATGGCCAGGCATTACTGATGCTGCTGCTGATGACCAGTTTCCAAAATAATCTGACTTTGGTGACTGATCTTACTTGTTTTGCAACTGTTATGCTGAGTCTGCCAAGCAGCTCGATAGTTTCCTCCAGTAAAGATATGTCATATCTGTGCCATATCATAGAATCATAGAATGGTTTAGGTTGGATGGGATCTTAAAGATCATCTAGTTCCAACCTCCCTGCCATGCACATGGACACCTTCCAGTAGACCAGGTTGTGCAAAGCCCCATCCAACTGGTGTTGAACTTCCAGGTTCGGGACATCCACAACTTGTCTGGATAGCCTGTTCCAGTGCCTCACCACTCTCACAGTAAAGAATTTCTTCCTAATAACTAATATAAACCTACTCTCTTTCAACTTACAGCCATTAACCTTTGTGCTGTTATGACACGCCCATATGTCTGCAGCTAGGGCATAAAGTCAAATGCAGGGCCTATGCTTCTCTGGGACAGCAATGATTAAGGAACGCTGAAGCCAGGAGTCAGTTTAGACCTGCCACACTCTCCATACCACAGTAACTGGGTGATGAAGTTCATGTTTTTCCTGTTCTGTAGGTCAGTCTCTTCATCTCACCTCCTCAGTTGAGAAACAGTGAGTAAAATGCCAATTTCAATCTCAAACTCATATTATTTTTCTATTAAGCAAAAGTAAAAAAAAGAAAAGGATAGCTTTCTTGGATTCTCAATATTTTTCTAAGTTCATTAGCAGTCCTGGTGGTTAGAAAAGTGTCTGTGGTATCATACCAATAAGTTCCATAGTTTGGTTCAGTTATCTTGATGGATACACAAGCTATTGATATTCTTCTATTTCATCAATACTTTACTGTTTAACTAAAACTTGCAAGAAAAGTCTAAAAAACATTATTATTTTTTCATTATTTTTTCTCTTGAAGTGTTATTCTATACACTCTTTAAGATTGTTAAGTACGTCATGAGAATTTTCATATCTTGAGCATATAACATAGGGACTGATCTCTTGTGTTCGGTTTGTATTTCAATACAATTATTCTAAACGTAGTTCCAGACAGTAAGTTTTTCTTGGTATTTTTTTCAATAAGTTTTTGTTTAGAGAAAACAACAACAACAACAAAAAGCAAATAAAAATATTGCCATATGAAGCAAGAAAAAGATAACATTTAAATGTACAAGTTACCAGGAACACTGATTGCTGAGCTAGAATGCAAAAACATGTGACCTGTGAAAAATATGACATCAAAGTATTGTTAACCAGTGAAGAAGCAAATAGTATTCCTAAGCATATGAGAGCCTTTCAGATATTTTAAGGAAAAGTTCTCAGACATTTCAGAAGCTTACTGTAGGTTTAGTTGTATATTTGTCAAAGTATTCTATATTGTTTAAGATAGCATACAAGATTTCGTGCAGATAAACATCAAGTTGATGAAAATGTGTCGTTCCTGGTTTTGTCTAGCTTTACATTTCCTGGGCTGAGAAGTGAAGCAGAAAAATCAAATAGTATAAAACTCATCCCTGACAAAACTCCTTCTTACGTTTGTCTTGTGCGGCCCTTAGCGCATCTGGAAATGTAGCAACTGTCCTGTTCTTTTTGGACTTGAGTCCTCAGGGGGTAAGTGAAATTATCTTCTCTCCTGCTCATATTAGCATGCCTTATCTTTATTTTCTGTCTTGATTGGTTTAGTGTGCATAGGCGTTATGGTGTTATCTGTGCTGTCAAGTCATCTTGAGGCTCAGACTTGGCATTTAGGCTCAAACTTCCTGACTTTCCACATTGCCTATTTTGTAGTTCAGCCTCTGTCTCTGGCATGGGGTGATCTGGAGTTCACTGATCTGGGTCAATGCCTGAGACTTCACGGTAGGCAGTAAGAGTGTGGACATGGGCAGCAGGAGCTATGGAGTCTCTCTGGAACAGGCAGAGTAGCAAAACAAGGTGAAACCAGGCATAATGTTGGGACTGGGCTGAGAGTGGGAATTGCACACAAAGATGGCAAGAAATGCTCCTTTTCCATAGCTGTAGGAGACCAAGGGATCCAGTACATCCCAAAGAGAAAGATTTTGAAAACAGACAGTTTTTACTAATTAAAGACAATATCTTTTTCCAGAATTTGTGCTCCTTGTCTCCTCATACTGTTCTTCAGTTAGATCCAGGATAGTAGATTTAGAGTTTACCTTTTGAACAAGTGCAGCAAAGAGGAGAATTCAGATATGAGATATTTTAGTTGTCTGCCAGAGAAAAGTCCCTCAATATGGAAACCATACTGAACTATGCTTTACCATCCATAATTTATTAAAAATAAATCATTTATGATTTCCCCTACTTTTATGATTTCAAGTGGGTACCTTTTTCCCCAATACTTCATTTTTTAATTCTTATAGCACATCTATTTCAATGTCAATCTATTTACCCAATGTGATATTAGAAGTGCTATACAGTAGAAAAATGAAATAGTAAAATTTTCAGGATTTGAACCCCTCTTAATATAGTTTCTAATATGTTTCTTATATTTTCCCATAGATATTATATAGTAATCCAGTTATCTATGAACATTCTTTGTTAAATAGTGGGGTACTTAAATATATATTTGCTTTGAAGATTCATAAGAGAAAACTTACCTAAGAAAAAATGCTAGGGCTGCCAGTGTATGCTAATACATGATCATGCAAAGATCTTCACAGCTATTTTTCTCAAGAACGTTTTTTATCATAGAAATACAGAAATATTTATATTGGAAAAGACATTTAAGATCATTGAATCCAAGTGTTAAACCAGCGCTGCCAAGCTCACCTCTAAACAGTGTCCCTAAGTGACACATCTTCATGTCTTTTAAATATTTCCAGGCATGGTGACTCAGATATTCCACATGTTCCTTCATTGCTTTCTTAACCTCGAGATGACAACTTAAGTTACTCATGTATTTCAGGACTCAGTGGAAATGAGGCCATAGGAATGACGATACTAGAAACTGGATCTATGATGAAACGCTGTATTTAAAAGGGGAGGAAATACAAGCTGGCACAACAATATTGTATGTTCAAATCACTGCTGGGTGTTCAGTTCATTGCTTATATTGTTACATCTTACTTATATTCTTAAATCCTTGTTTGCTCTCCTTGAGCGTCCTTTCTTTCCTGCATGGGAGAAGTGTACTAAAATTAAACAAATATATGGCCCAAGAGTGATTATGTATAAGCAGTTTTTCTTCATTTCAGTGATGGTTGTTTATGAAATATGCATGAGGCACAAAATTTGCGTCTGCAGATGCAGTCACATTGCAGATCCTGCATCTGTTGGTTAAAATCAAAACGAAACAACAGTAACAATAATTATCAAAAACAGCAAATGGAAAACTTCCCCTTCAGAATTTCTTCAGTTAAATCTTGGGGGAATATTCAAAGCAATGTGCTCTTTGTATTGTGGTTGGTTTTCGGGTTTTCTTTTTTTCCTTTTCCTGGTCTTTCTGAACCAATGAGTGGAAACGAAGCTTTTGTAGCATCCTGTGAAAAACAGTTGTGTTCATTGTGTGTTGAAACATCACCATGGCTTTAACTTCTTCAGTGGCTTTGAGACTTCAATGGCTTTGGTTACTGACACAAGCAGAGGTGTTCAATCTGTGATATAAGTTATGATGCTCTGCTTTCTAATTTGATTAAGTTTGCAGAAAAAAGAAACTCCAAGGATATTTATAATCAAATCATGCAGATGCATCCCTCCAGGTTTGTCATAATCTGCAGCATTCTTTGTTTGCTGGCATAATTCCATGATTATGTAGTACTGAATGTCAAGTTACCCAAGAAAGGTACTCCTCACTGAAATATCTGGGTTACTCTGCATTAGGAGGCTGACAGGTAAGAAGAAATGAAGGGTCTGATGCTCTGTGAACATCTAGGACAAGCTGCACCATAAAATTTTATTGATAACTAAAGTAGTAATAGAGCTTAATGAGAATATAAAAATTGTATGGTTATTTTTCAGAGTTGAGTTTTTAAACCTATTTTAGCACTCTGAGGTTGAAAACGTATTTTGCTCATTTAATTACATAATTTGTTTAAACAATTTTCAGGGTGCCTAGAGGTTTTCATAAGGATGTTTTCTAATTCGGCACAAATTCAATTTCCTTTCTATTATTAAAGAAATTCTAATAAGATTAAGATTAGGTTAAGCAGAACCTGAAGAATTCAGATGTTATTTCTCTGGCAAGATGAAAGAGAGAGTGTTCTTTTTACAAAAGAAATCAGAGGGAACAGAAGGCAGCAGCTTTTTTCAACTTTTGCTGTATACCACAACTTTTTTTTGGCTCCTTTTGTCCACTGAAGAATATTTTTCACCCAAGGGGTCTCATTCTGAACACATTCAAAATAGATGCCACTAGATAATGATTGTGGCTTTGGTGTGATGGTATGTATCTAAGAGGCTTGTAATGTTTCTTAAATAACTAGAAGCAAATTGCTTTTATATTTAATGATTGCAATGTCAGTAATTGTGCCTTGGTGCTTTTTCACTTCATAAACTTTAGGTAATTGTGCTGGTTTGAAAGCAAAACCAGAGAGAAACTCCAAGTCAGAAGTACAATTTAATAGGAAAAACTAAAATAAATGCAATAGTACAAAAAAGAAACCACTGACAGAGTCAGGATACAACCTGACACCCTGTCAGACAGGGTGTTGGTAGCAGTCCAATAAAATGGTGGCTGCAGTCCTCCAGAGTTCTGCTGAAGATGGTCCTGTTGAAGCAGTGATCCTGTAGAAAAGGTCTGGTCTTCACCTGAAGGTCCAGTGGTAGCTCTTGTCCTCTGGGAATCCAGTAGGTCAGGGCTGCCTCTGGTGTTTGAAATCTTAGCTTATATCCAGGATGGGAGGCTTGGTTCCTCCCTCTGGGCAGAGCATCTCACAATGGGAGGATGTAATTTGATCAGTCATGTGGTGAGACTAGATGGCCCATTAACAGGAGATATCCCCCCTAGAGGGAGGATGGGGCATGGGACAGATAAGGAACGCTGCCCCACCCGGTTTTGACAGCTGGCCTATTAACAGAAGATAGTCCAGAGAGAGGAGGCAGGGGACACAGCCCCACCTAGTTTTAACAGCTCCTGAAGATGGTAATAGAATACACTGCAACCCAGGACAGTAATGTAAGTTAACTGTGGGGAGATCTTGGAGGATGAAAATCGTCCTCTGTGTATTGGTAAAGTCTGTGAAATGATTAAAAGTACCTAATGCTACTGTGGCAATCTAAGTGTGATACAGCCAGGTGTTTTTGCACCATGATCAAAAATCTGGACAAAATATTATGACTAGTTGTATCTAATTTTATATGTGAAAGAACATGAGAAATCAGACAATCCAGTTGTAACAGTTATTTTTTTCTGTTCCTAAAACTCAGGGTCAGATGGATTGTAGTAGCCTGAGTTTCCAAAAAAAACCCGTAGGAAACATATGCCCACTAGCCACTGAAGCACAAGATCACTTAGCAGCAGTTAAGGCCCCTGTGGAGGACTGAGAAGCCCCAAAGGCATTTTATTTCTCTTTTGCAATAACTGTCTCGATATAAGAATATTTTACATTAGAACTAAAGGCCAATAAGCTTCTACCTTTATTTAGTCTTAAAATAATAAAAGCAAGTCAACAAGGTCTAGGAGGTCTACTAATAAGTTGAATAAGTTTATAAGGGAACTTGGTTCCATCCAAACTCTTCTCCTCACATCTTCAATAAACAAAATCATAAATCTTGATGGAGTTGTATTGGATCGTCTTTACAATTTGTCTAGTATTTTCTGTCTTTGATATGCTGAAATGGTTTCACAAAAGTACAAGGGACTATTTAAACAAGTAACTGTTGTGCAACCCCAGAAGATAAGGGGCTAATGTATACATGTCACACAGCGATAACCGGATAGCCATGGAACCAACCCAGGACTGTTGGTAAGAACATGCTGTGCAAACAGGCAAGAAAGAACAGGGTGTAGCTGGAGAACGGAGCTATACTGAGGTAGGGCAGCGCTTTTCTGGGCAAACAATTGTGTCTCTTGGAGATAAGCACAACACGCTGCAGTGCAATTGCAGGAATGAGGTCAAGATGCTGGTGTGGCGTGATGGCCACAGGTCATTCCAATAGGGGGCGATCAAGACCACCAAAAACCCCCAAAGCCCTTCAGCCCATTCCAGAATGGTCTAGAAGAATGAACTGCACGTGAAAACTAATTAGCATAGAAAGTGGGAAACTTAGCCCCAGGGTGGGGAAAACTCAGCTATAAAAAGGTACTCTCACAAAGCCCAGGTGGTGTGCCCCCAGGACTCTGGACATCACATCAGCTGGGTCAGTGCTGGAGCCAAGACTGATGATCATTCTTTCTTCCTTTGTTGTTGTTCTGTTGAAGTTTGAAAAATAACCCTTACATTTTAATGATAACCTTTGTTGAAAGCTTGTCTTTTTCTCTGATCATCTTTGTTCTGTAGGTTAAGGTCCCAGCCACTTGGACTCACCAGTTTCCACTCCTTTGGCTAGACGTCAACCATTTCTGATCCTTCACTTCTGAAAAATTTATCTCATGTATGTTAATATTTCTCAGGAATATATTGATGGAGTTTTTTTGTAGGTTTTGTGTTACATCTTTCTTTTTACCTGCAGCTGAAAGTAATTATTAAATTAATTAATTTCCTGGCCAAATCCTTGTTTTAAATGATTCCCTTAAAAGTATAAGTGTGCTCTATAAACTGCTCTAGAAAGAAAAAAGCACACTTTTAGCACCAATAGTAAGTTGGAGTTTTCAAATGTTGGTGAAAATGGGCTTTGATATTTGTTGGCTTAAGTTAAAATTCTATTAAAAACCCTTATCATTTTTAAAAATGAAAACATGCTATACTGAAGGAATGGCACATAATATTTAAAGAAATTCAAATTTTTAATTTTTCTTTTTTGTGATATATTCTATTTTCACTCAATTTTTTTTTTGTCAGTATTAGTACATTTGAAATGGTAGAAGCTTATCATATTAAATTCTGTCACAATCATACCTTTTATCATCATACTGAAATAATAGACTTTCTTCCACCAAAACTGGAAGGATTCCCTGGACAATCAATGGAAATGCCTTATCACTTCCTGCATTATAAAGCTCCGTCTATAAATATATCAAGCACATCTTTCCGGAACAAATCACACACTGCTCCCTTTGCATTGAGACAGTTGGAAGCCTGCTGTCTTGCAAATGAGAATGAGGATTAATTTGAAGAACTGTTGTTTTCATAATTCTAATTTTAGTATAGATTTCTTTTACTAAAATATAATAATCTGTTGCCCATGCCATGTATTTTTCCTCATGGCTTGGTTTTGTAAGTATTAAAAGAACTAAAGTAGAAATTTCTTTGCAAGATATTCCAGAGAAAGACATGGCAGAAATATCAAAGATCAGAAAGAAATTAAAAGCACCCAATATTTATTGTTTGGCTCAAGAATAATGAAGTTAAGAAAAAAAATCATCATAGTCTGTTGTCCTTTTGCATGATCTCTGACAGTATAGATTTGGCAACAATGCTTAAACAACCAGAAGACAAGATCAGAACAAGGCCTTGAGGAGAGTAACTAAGAGGTCTTCTCAATGTCCTGCATTACTTCTCTGAAACTAATCCATCAGCTCAGGAAAGATGCAATCTCCACCTACCTCTTAAATTTGCAAAACTTTACAAAAATCAATGCAGTCCTTAGAAGATTGGCATATAGGTCAGACATATAGATTCTTCCTGTGATGTAATAGTTAACTTCCTATGGCATGTTGTTTCTTATCCTTCTCATGTCTGATTTTAAAAAGGAGTCTAGATAAATTTGTATTTTCAGGAAATGCTAAATTTCAAAGTTATCAGCTGTTACTATGAATAACATCTTCCTAATTTCATTTAACAGCATGGACCTAATTGTCACAAGGATAGACATAGAGAACAGACACCAAGAAACAAGGTCCTTTAGTGTTGAATGACAAGCAGAAAACAGGATTTAGTAAAGATCCTGTAAGCAAAGGTCTCCTCCCTAATGTGAACTTAATCTCCTTACATACAAACATCAAAATATTTGTACAGCCGGGAGAAGAAGGACTGACAAGACATTTCAGTGCTGCTTTTATTACAGTTTAAAACATTTCAAAGGACTTCCTTTCTGCATGCAGCCAAATGCCCAGTCCAACCCACACCTACATTAACACAATGGCAAGGCTGCAGAGTCCAGAGGGACAAAGGGTGAGGAAATGTGAAAGTAGAGTTTGCAGCACAGCATGGCTGAGCGTTCTGTGAATGATGCAGAAGGCTTGCACATATGCGTATTTGTCATATGTTAGATAATGTCACCGGAATGGCAGGGAGACATTTTTAGCTCTCTGAGGCATTTTTAACCCTCCTCTTTCCCTCAGGCATCTTCTAACCCTTGTTTCTGCCTCCTACTTGCCAGACTTGTGCAACTGTTCTCTCTGGACTGCAAGAATAGCTATCAGCTTGGATCAGGCATAATTGCTTGAAGTTGATGTCACTTTCCTACCCCGCCTTTGCTACAGGTCACAGAAGATAAGATGGACTCACTACTGGGCACAATCTCTCCACTCGCCCTAACCCAGTGCAGTCCCCCAGGCATTATATTTCTTGAACTTGATGTAAGACTCTATTAAGTATCCATTGATGTTTCCATAATTCTGCAGTTCAAGAGTCAGACCATCTACAGCATTCATTAATTAGTGTGAGCTAAAGTTTCAGCAGGAAGACACCATTTACATCCCAAAGAATGAAGACACTATTCATGGAATTAACTGGGTAAGGTTTATGGGGAAATGTACCATATTTCACTTCATTTTAATAAAGGCTATTCTTTCTACTTACATATTTTGCCCTGTTTTTACCACCAGACCTAGTAGAATTGAGGGCTTATTTTTCAAGTTGGATAAGAATCACAAGCTCAAATCAGGTCCTTGGCCTCCATTTAGGAAACTGGTGTTTTTATAACAAGGAATAAATTCTTTTCCTCTCCTGGTGGCGCATGAATATTTCTGAAATGGGGAAGAGTGTTATTGGAATTTGTCCTGTCTTTGTTCAGCCTACAGCCCATTCTTCATGCCTTTGTCATTTGATTATCTTGATCAAGGTGATTAAGGGCTTTATATTTTGCCTCAAATTTTCTATCCTCGTGAATGCTGACATGGAGGAATAAAGAACAGAGAACTTCAAAGCAATTCCCATAACCCAAATTCAAACTCCTACCTATACCAGAGACAGAAAAACAGTGACAGTGAGACTGAGCATTTCTGAATCTTTATAGACTTTCTTTCAGTGCTTCTCAGAAATGTGGGTATTTTCAGACTACAAGTGGAGTAAGTTAGATTGCTCTGGCTTTGCTCATTCAACATCCACTACTTTATGATGAAAGAGATTATTAAAGAAAGCTGTGATGTGTCAATGCACAGGAAAATTGCACTGAACCCAAGGATAAATGTGCACAAACCGTGCATCTCCTTTTTCCATTCTAGCATTTATATATTATTTATGTCTGCACTGAGAAAATGAGAAAGATATTAATACAGTCTTTTTTAGTGTCACTTAGCAGTATTTCAGCATCTACTTTCCTGCTACAGGCCACTAACAGCAAGTTTTTATATAGTCTCATTCAGAAGAGAACAATAACTAGATGACCTTCTGATCTTATCATAACATATTATTATTATGCTGTGTTGTGATCAAATATAAAGATAAAAATTTAAATGTAAAGTAGCCTTGAACTTTTCTAAGGAGAAATAACAACAGAAGCCATACTTATGTGTCTGTCCTCAGATTTTTGTCTTTTGGGCAGAGAAAGAACCTGAGAAAGAAAGCATGTCTCCCTTTTAATTTATTTCACTAGAAACATCACTTTCCATTTTGTTGAATGCTGACCATGCAGTCGTCTATAAGAAAATTCTAACTATTTTACTTAGGAAATAATAGTGTACCAGGCTAAATATAATGCTGTGCTGAAATATTTCCCTTTTTTTCCAGATACTATTTTGATCAAGCCACCAGGCTGTCTAAGGCTGCTATACTAAAATGCCCAACAACATGGATGATTATGAATTCAAGCTTTGAGCAAAGCATGAAGTCTGGAAAACATAAATGTAAACATTGCAAATAGAAAATGGCACCTAAGGACTTTCTAGCCCCTTCAACAGCATCTGTTACCTCTGTTAGGACAGTGGCAGTAATTTTACTGTACGTTGTAGACCCTCAAATCTTACATCAATTAGTGGACATTAAAGAATTAAAGGTTCATTATTTCTATGTGTTCTTAATAGCGTTAAGAAGACCTATACTGTACTTACTTCTTCCGGACCAAATGAATTAGCTAGGTAGCTTGAATATCTTATACAGCAGAACGAATAATTTATTCTTTGATTTCTTACTAGAAAAGAAAATAAAAGAGAAAAGAGAAAAGAACTGTTGAAGTATCATGCCAATTTAAAACATACCTGGGGACTCGATCTAGATAGTTCATTCCACTGAAACCAACTTTTTTTTTTGTTCTATTTAAAAGTTTCTGACAGCCTGTTTTAATGCTATAAAACACAGCAATAAACTTTAAATGAGTGTTGTGGTTTAACCCCAGCATAAGTACCACACAGCTGCTCCCTAACTGCCGCCATTCTTCCCCAGTGGCATGGGGAGGAGAGTTGGAATTGACTAGTTTGGATCAGCTGTGCTGGCTGTGCTTGCTCCCAGTTTTTGTGCAGCTCCTCGCTGGCAGATCATGGGACACTGAAAAGTCCTTGACTTAGAGTAAGCACTATTTAGCAACAAACAGAACATCCGTGTGCTATCAGCATTATTCTCATACTAAATCCAAAACACAGCACTGTACCAGCAACTAGCAAGAAAATTAACTCTATCCCATCTGAAACCAGGAAAATCAGATGTTTTAGACTAAAAAAAAAATGAAATATCTTCACTTTCAAAGCAACTTCCTTAAACTCTTTAAACTGTCACTAATTTCAGCATGTCTCTGGACATGCATTCAAATCAGCTTTAAAGGAAGGTTTTGAAATCCTCAGTTTAGTTTTTTAGTAACCCTTGCTCATAATCCTTTATGCAACACTCTGAGGTTTTTAAAGCTTTCAATAAAGAAGTTTAAGTGTGAATGACCTAACTACAGGGTGAAGTATTAGCTGTCTAGAACAGAGGAGAGTGCATGAGAATCTGAAATGAGCACTTTACATTGAGAAAAATGCAGTATTGAAAGGTTCCTCGTTAAGCAACACTTTCTTCAGCTGAAGAGAGCAAGATGAAGTCTAGCAAGGCATTTTAACACATAATTAGAGTTCAAAATTAAACTTCTTAGAAATAAGGTTTGATTTTAGTTTTGGTTCCTTCTTTGAAGGCCTTCCATACAAATGTCTGGTAATCATACCAGTATCTCTCATGGAAACCGTTCAGTAGACCTTCCACCTTTCCCTTGGCCAATCATTTTCTCTACCACCCTCTCTAGACCTGTTTTTCAGCAGAACAGCTAACAAGTAAATTTCACCAGGAACTTCTTGTCTCTCCTACTACTTTATTAGGCAAATTTCTCACAGCCCCAGTTTATTCTAGCCTTCTATCTTTGCTGTCCTAGTATTCACCCAACTCCCTAATGCATTTCTCAACTGGTCTACTGCCCTCAGAGAGCTCCTGCAGACATTGAAACTATACATCTGGTGCCACTGCCCATTTTTAAGACTAATGCAGTAGAAAAATTGGACTTGTCCTATCAGAGATTATCCACTTTATTTTGAATAAAAGAGCCAGATACAGGAAAGTGTATAAGGTCACAGAAATGCTTTAAAGAGTAGGAAAAAATAGATTTAAGCATAAAGAGGCTTGGCTTAAGAAAAGATGAAAGTGTTAAAGATCATGATGTGTTAAGTAGGGAATACTTAGGTTTTATTACGTGGGACTGCATTATAGAATCATAGAATGATTTGGCTTGGAAGGGACCTTCAAAATCATCTAGTTCTAACCCCATACAGCAACTACATTTATTTTGGATATTTCAACTGTAAAGTTTTCTGAATATATCAGGAAACATAACAGTGCAGGTCAGCTGTTTGTTGCCAGATCTCTTCTTTTTCTCTTTCCATTTGAATAGTTAGATCATTTCTTTCATGGTATTTTAATTCCTTTGTAATTTTTTTCTTTTTATTGAAAATATGTGTGAAGTGCATTCACCACTGCTGCAAATCTCCTGGTAGGCATGGTCACATATGACATAGTCTGTTATCCTTCATAAAGCTGACACAAAACTCCCCAGTGTCTGTTTAGATAATGTAATTGATAATGTAATTATAGCAAGCTGCTCATGAGAGGGATATAAAGTAACAAATTTTTTTTGTTTGTTTGTTCTTTGCCAGATAAGACATTTTTGGCAAAGAGAGTTTGCATTATACCCAGTGGCAAATTTTGGAATAGTTTTCATGTTTATATGAAGATATGTTGTGATGGCTGAACTGAGAGAAAATTTCAAAGTTTACTAATGATAAGATCAACTGTAAAGACACATGAATGACTAGGTAATTTCCAAAGATTCATATGTGCTTCTCATTTATTATTCTCTTTTCCCTCTCGGTACTTGTTATCCACAGGGTGCATAGCAATTGAAAGTCCACCAGGATAATTCCATCAAAATGTCTTAAATGACATTGCATATGCGAAGCTATTCTGATAGCACAAAAGTACTAGAAAATCTCTCTCAAAATGGCCAAGTATCTCAGCTAAACCCCTATCACATAAATGTATAAAGTGAGGCCTCCAAAATAAATAGAGGGAGAATAGCTTATTTCAGTTACCTTTGCAATACTGTCTTATGTAAATTGTCAGAGAACTGTTCATTCAAGTAATTGAAATGTGTAGCCAGCTACTTTCAGAGATATTTGAATTATTTTACTAAGAAAACTTCATAGTCTTTGGTACATGACCACAGAACAAAGAATTGGTTAAATCATTTTGCTAGATGATTTGCATTAGGTCTCTGGATTTTAGACTTTTTATGAATGTAGCAAATTTTATGGAAGATTCCCCCCAGAAAACCCCTGATGGCCCTTGATTTTTCCTTCTTCAGTGTCAAATATTCTATGAACAAGCTTCTTCATAGTGGAAGATGAGAAATATTTAATGTGCTGTAAAACATTTGATATGTGCACAAGACCATGAATTTTGTTATCTCTAAGAGGTAAATTCCACTCTTAGCATTCTTTCCTCATTTTTAATGCCTCTGTAATTGTAGAGAGCATTTCTGAGCAATGACAATAGTACTTTACTACTCAGTGCGTACTATGTTAGCACAGCAGATAAAACTAACAGATTGCATACAATATAAATATTAAAGTAATTTCTTAGAAGTTGCACAGTCTGGTCTTTATTTCTTGTAATAAATTATTCAATACAAAATAAACTGTGTGTACAATAATGTTGATCCCCTCCCAAAAAATACTGTTTAAGATGGGTCAAGGTTCTGAAGTTTCCTACATACTACTAAAATACTGAAATTTGAAGCTACCGACTTCCTTCTCATCAGATCCCATCCTTCCTAAATCCGTCACCATCATAATATGTGTGCCACCTTCTTTCTCCCCAACCTGTGTATCTGTCTCACTTTTTCCCTCAATAAAATAAGTTCAAGGAGAGATTTCCCCTTTATTCCTATTTTTTATATTATTCTATGGGTTTCTGAGGTTCTGTTCTGGCATAATTAAAGTCTATTTATCATAAAGGAATCTGTTTGCTCTGAGTGACTGAGCTACTAAAACCTTTCTTACTAGTTCTGCAGATATAACATCTTTCACTTAAAACTGTCTAAGTGGATTTGTGGCCGATCATGATATCATGGCATAAATTTGATTTTTCACATCATAACTGGGGCCTATGCAATGCACATGCTAGGATATATGGCTAAAAGTCACAGGAACTGACTGCAGAGGACAAAGAGGAAAGTAAAATATCCTCCATCCATCTCCATTTCATGTCTTCTTTGGAAGTTTGATTCTTAAACATGACTATTTTCCTCAGCTTCAGCTTTGTCAGGAAGCATGCATCAAACTCCTGCCCAAATATCACGTAAATTATTTTTCGTTTTTATGAAACTCTCTGTGAAGGCAGAACGCTCTCTCTGGGACAGAATGACAGATTCTTTTCTTCTCAAGTAACATGACCAATCCTTTGGTAGTCCAACACTTTGACAACTTCTATCAAGGTCATCTGTTCCTCCTATGAGAGTAAAATATCTTCTCTAATATTGAGAAGTCATGTTGCTGCTTTTCACAAGTAACCTTGAAGTAATGTATTCCTCCATTTTTCAAATGCAAGAGCATGAGGAAGCTCTAGATGTCTAGTTTCCAGAGAGCAGATACTCTGTGTTTCACTCTTAACTATTTCACTTTGAATACCTCAAACCACCAGTCACTTTTGAAAACCTAGACAGAAGTCTCTAGAAAATCACATCAGAAAATGCAAAGATACCTAACTATTATCTCCCTGGAAAGAGTCTACTGCAACGAAAATGTTCTCTACTACTCTGTGATACTGAGCGCACAATGCTGGACGTTCTGATGTGACAGCCACACACTGCTGGGAATTCTCTATCAAGGTTTTATACTAGTTTAATTCTTGTATTTTCCCTGACACTTTAAGGAGTTCTACTTTACTTGCAGATGCTGAACAGCCATAGCCAAATTCCCAAAAGATTTTAACAACCCTGTGCAAGGGTTTTCTGCTGAGTTTAATTGCACTGCTTATGACCATTTTCAGGTACCAGTACTTACATAGTAGAGAGCAATGCACATATAAAACAGCAGGGAAACTCACAAAATAACGTTGTTGATGACTTTGATAGGCCTAGTTGTCTCTACTGTCCTGATTCAGAGTCATTAAAAGAACAAATTCCCGCAGAGGTGCAATTGTTTCTGATGAGAAAGAGCTGTACTATCTGAAGTTCAAAGAGATAGATAGATAGATAGATAGATAGATAGATAGATAGATAGACGGACAAACAAATAAATAAATAAAACCACAGGAATTTAACAAATATTCCAGTCTCAGTACTTGGAATTCCCTCTCCTCCGCAAATCAAATATGTCTTCATTAATATTCTGAAAGATGAGAGATAATAGCCAAAGGGGCAAAGATGCATATAAATATATACTTATGTGTATATATAGGCCTATAACCATATTATCAGCCAAAGACTTCAACAATAAATGATTCTGCAAAGCATTGGGAACTTTAAAATTTAAACTATAAAGAGACATATTCCCATTAGTCTTCTGATGAACTGGAGAAGGAATACATGTTTATCAATGCTGCCAGTAATTATCTAGAGAAAGAAAGTGATAACCTCTATCATGTCAAGCTGCTTAACTTAAAATATACAGTTTCTGAGGTGCTGTCAAGTACAGTTAACTAATAAGAGCTCTGCTGGGATGCAGTGACAGTGTGCTGACAATCTCCAAGTCTATGCAAGATCAAGGCGACTTAGAACATTGTACCAATTATCTGTTGGATACATGACAGTCCCCTACAACTGTCATGTTTGGAGAAAGAGAAGTGAGAATGAAGAGAGACATGTGGTGCCATGGTCTTTGGTGCTCTGAACTAGGAATGTATCACAGAAAATGCTGAGGATGCAGAATCACTGCTGCCTTCATCCTTCATGAGGTGCTGTGTATTTGACTGGCTGAATAGGTTGTGTCTAGGTGTGCTAGCTCAGCCCAGTTAGAGCACTGACAGGAAACAGAGTGATGTTACTTGATACAGAAGAACCTATCACCAAACCGAATATGAATGCAGACTGGCTTGACATGACTCATTCTTTACACAGCAAATAAATAGCAAGAGCGAAAAATGAACCCAGCGTGTTTCCTAGCAGTCATCTGGCAGCATGATAGGAAACTGTTGTAAATATTTATAGTTATAGTCTTTGGCAGTGAAATCATAGTAGGTATTGCTAGCAATACTCAGTTTAGCAGGTCAGCCAGTTGAAGTTATTAATCTGGAAATACTGACAAAAATGATAAAAGAAAAAAAAAGTTGTCTTGATGAAAAATTGGAAGCTCAGTATTATCTAATACTCTCAAGGTTTTAGTCCTGGTATTAATAATTTAATTTTTCACAGAAAAATATGATGTGTTTTTTAGGGTTTTCTATTGATTGAAATATAAAAATAGGCATTAGAAATACTGGGGGAAAATACATTTTCTCTTTTGTGACCCACCAGAAAAAAACCCAAACCTACTGTAATTTGGTCATAGCTGTATAAATATAAATTTAATATTCCATTGTCTTGAACAACCTGAACTACCCAGGCACAAATAATTTTTTGTTATTCTATTCCTAGAATTTTCTTAAATGATTCTAAAATTTTTTGCAAAATGCTGCAAATACCATAAGAAATTATCTTTCACAGACCAGACATAATAACTTGGGAAGATTGAGAATTGTGAATATATTCAACAAGAGAGAAAATTGTATTAATTGTTTTCTACAATATGAAGGAAACCAATCCCTATTGAAAAGTCAGTGAAAAATTCTCCTTTCATATTTTGATCAAATCCATTCTTGGAAATTTCAGTGAAGTAGATGTCTCTTTTAAGATTGGATATTGATCAGAAATATATTGACTGAGAAAGAAGATAGGAAGGAAGTTCAACACACTGCAATGTAGTGTTACAAGTGCCAGATTAAAACAAGCAATGCATTTCTTCTTGGCAATAGCATAGCAAAATAAAACAGACTGCTTGGGAAAACCTGTCCATGAACTCTCTCACATCTGGGGCTACAAAAGAGCAAGCAACTGAGGGAACAATACTAAATTTCTGTATTGACTCTGTGGGAGAATTTGATGCAGACACAGAGGCTGAACAGTGAGTATTAAAAAAAGCATAAGAGTTTGAGTTATTTGGTTTTTACATTTTTTAAGATATTTGAAAAATAATGGGCCTGAGATACCAAGTAGACAAAACTCAGCTGAAGTCTAGTAACTAAATTTAATTGGCTATGTCTAGATGTTAGATTTTTGGCTTTGATGCTTTTTCCTCTTCAGTATAAGTTGTAATATTCTGTGGCATTCTTTATTGGTCAAAATTAACCCTAGTACCAGATCTCAGACTGGATCTGGTCACTGTAATAACTTTCTCCAGAAAAAACCACCCACAACCATACTCCCAAAATCCATACCCAAAAGAAACCCCAAGAAAGAGGAACAAACTTAAAAATGAGTATTACTGTGATACACAGAACTTTGAGGCCACACGGTTACACTCTTGCCTTTAGAAGTAGCTTTCATGGGTTCAGCTGACTGCACATTGCCCATTTGGCTGATAGTACCTGTGCTGGGGTCCATGAGGCTGCATTTAGAGCACCACTGAAACGACAAAGGCATTCCACAAATTTCACCAGAGACGTGGTCCTTTCTGCCTCTTCTCTGGGTTGATGGTAATCAAAGTTTCTGCATAACACCTTGTTGAGCTGGGCTAGTCAATGTGAATCCTTCCAGAAAGGTAGACTGTACTGTCTTAGGGGATATATCTTCCCAGGATCTTTTACTTTATTTTAGATAGTCCAGTTTTTAATGCTTCTCATTGTACAGCCCTGCTTGCACTTCATGCCATAGGTTGCCTTTATTAATGAAGTAAGAGACCTGAGCTTTGGATATGACTCATCTCAAGTATAAAGCACTTGGGGCATCCTAATTTTAGATGAATAAATTTAAAAAGATTATTGCGAATGACTGCATGTCTATTCTTTCTCGATACTTTTCCGTGACACACAGGTGTTGCTTCCCTCAAGCTCCATTTTTGCATTTTTTCCATTTTATGTGGTAAAACTGGAATGAATCCCAAGAAAACTAATAAAATCACTCAGGAGTGAAAATCAATGCAAATTTTGTGACATGGGCTGTAATTTTTACAAGGGAATAAAGTTCATGATCTTGGCATGACTGAGAATAGTATTTGACAGTAAGGAGTGGATCTCTGAAGAGGAGTTAAACATCATGATATCTAACTTAGAGATGCTGTTTCAGAAGGTAGAATATAAACTCCAGTCCTTGAGGAGCAACAAGTCAAAGAACAGAATTCAGGTAAGTGCTGACCTGATCCATCTCAGTGAGTGGCTGATAACCTCTGGAAGATACTGAAGTGAGGAGGCAGACATACATATCTTGGCGTAAGTGATGCTTGGTGCCTAACCTTGTCACAGAAGACTGAAGGAGAAAGAGGTGGTTGTGGGAATCTTACATTTTTGTGTGTTGCTGACACTTATCTCTTCGCCTTGTGTAAGGTGATGGAGAACAACAGTGTGGGGACCTTTACTCTGAGTAGTCTGTTTCAAAACACAAATCTAAACTGAAATCTTCTGTATCCCAAGCTGTAGTAGGATATAAAAAGCAGCCACTCTCACAGATTTTCTTCTGTCAATGTCTGTATGGAAGCAGGTATGCTCAGTGTACTTGTTAGATCAGATATTAGAAGTGAGTTTGACAGAAAGGATTGATATATATGTATTGGGTGTTGAGTCTGTTAGACTTTCAAAGAGGCATCACATAATTGAACGGAGAGATCTAGACTGGGTTGGAAGAGACCACCAAAAGTCATCCAGTCCAACCCCACTGCAATGAGCAGGGACATCCTCAATTAGATTAGGTTGCCCAGAGTCCCATCCAACCTGACCTTGAGTGTGTTCAGGGATGAGACATCCACTACCTCTCTGGTCAAAAAGCTGTTGTTTTACCACTCTTATTGTAAAAAACTTCCTCCTTAAATATAATCTGAATTGACCCTCCTTCAGTTTAAAACCACTACCCCTTGTCTTATCTCAACACACCCTGCTAAAATGTTTGTCCCTATCTTTCTTATAAGCCTCCTTTAGCTACCAAAAGGGTACAGTAAGGTCTCCCCAGAGCCTTCTCTTTCCCCAGCTGAACAATCCCAATTCTCCCCACCTTTCTTCACAGGAGAGGTGCTCCAGTCCTCTGATCATCTTCTTGGCTCCCCTCTGGACACAGTCCAACATGCCCTTCCTGTGCTGAGGGCTGGACATAGTACTCAGGGTGGGGTCTCATGAGAGTGGAGTAGAGGGGAAGAATCACCTCCTTCAAATTACTGGTCATACTTCTTTGATGCAGCCCAGGTATTTCATAAAATTTATATTAATTCTTAACCTCTAACAAAAAATAATAAAGTCCTTGAAAATATCCTGTGTCTTAATAGTCATTTACAGAGAAGACAGACACTTCAGCCATAGAAACATTGTAGACAAAGGCTCTAATAAAGCTTTTGTTCTGATAACTTTGTTGTAGTGGTCATTGCCACTTGCTAAATGTATTAATGTCTTTTGCACAGGCATGAACCTTCTGTGGAATGATGCAGTAACAAAAAAGCAAACCTACAGCCCCATTGTTGCAAAAAAAATGCAAAGATATCTTCTATGCATTGAGAGAAGTTGGCAAAAAATTATAACAATTACTTTAAAAGAAAAAGGAAGCTGAAACAGATGAGTAACAATCAAATGGACAAAAATAATTCCTCAGCCACCTATATGCAAATGAAAACTTAGTGTCAATGTATTTTAAGGACATTCATGTGTCTGACATCTTAACTTCAAGTAATATAAAAAATTAATTATATTTAGATAACTTTGACTTATTCTTTTTTCCTGTAGTCTTACCTCAAGTATATAGAAGTAAAAGTAGAACTACAGGTTCCAAGTGATATTGTTAATACATAAAAAACCCAAAACGGGCTCTTGTTCACACTAAAACTTTATTTAGCTCAGTATCATGACTCTCTGACAATGGTCCACAGTGGAGGTCTAGGAAAAAATACAAGCACAAGTATGCAGTAATAGCTCCCCAGACTATCTCTCTAGTCTCAAACAAATTGCAGTTCTGGGACTTTCTGACTCAATGGGGATGTTTTCATACTTAATAGCCCGCTACAGATCTTTTTCCATGATTTAAGCTAGGCACCTCTTTAGTCTCTCTGGATTTTTAACATGTACTCTTGGGCAAGGAACTCCACAGATTAATTACATGAAGAACAGCTTTCTTCTCTTTCGTTTGAACCAGCACCTTAAGCAGTTTTTACCACACCTTAGTTCTTCTATTTAATCAGCTATTTGCCTTCATTATATCACTTGAGATTTTATAGATAAAGTCCAACAAGTGCAAATATAATACTTCACATGAATAGAACCATTTGATTGGCAGCCTATAGAATGATGGGTCTTGATGTCATATGCTTCATGACAACACAAAAATGTGGAGAGAAATTATGTGCAACAGAAATGAATCCACTGGAAAAACTGGTTGGTCTACCTGGTCTAATAAATTAGTAGTCTTATGTAATACTTTTATAAATAACTAGTAATCTGATTTTGCAATGACACAGCAGAAGTCATACCCTCCTGAAAGCAAAGAATGCCTGCTATTGCTTTCAATGTCTTTTTTTTCATTGTGAAATTTCAAATTTATTCATAATGATAAAAATGTGCTACAGCTATGGTGATGTGCCAAACTAGCACTGCAAGTACCTTTTCTGGTGCATTGTGCAGAAAAAAAATCTTATCTTACCAATGTTTTGATTTGTCTTTATTAATGGCTCTACACGTTCATTGTGTCCACAGACTTTTAATTTGTGCTACTCTGCTTTTCATGAACTTACTGTGAAATTCGTGATTAGAGTGATCATGACAGATATTACAGTATCATGCTGAGTATACCTCTGATGCCTTGTAGAGGCTGCCCTGGAACAGAGGCTGGACAGAGTGAAAGGATAAAGGGTACGTATTTATTGAAAGGCCTTCACAGGGCACACCTTGGGCAGTGCAGGAGTCTCGCAGAGACTACACCTAGGATGGACGACAGTCACACATTTTTTTGACAGATATTAAGTTTTGTCCATTTGCATATCAGAGGTTAATTGTCCAATTACAGCTTCAGGCAGTGGAGTCCCATTCCCCTAGTTTGCTGCCCCCTCCAATTCACTCTTGTTTACATTTCTCGGGGCCTGAAACAGTGAAATGTCCTTGATTCTCGGGCCTAGAGAGGAATTGTTGTGTCTGGCCAAAATGGGAAAGCAGTAACTGACACTCTATATGGAGTTTAGAGTTATACACCAAAGAATTGCAAGATTATGAATATATGAAAAATATAAAAGCTAAAATCCTAAGGCGTCACATCAAGGGATATTTTTACAAGTTTCAAAATTGTATGAAGCATTTTTATGTTGCTTCACTTCTCACAAGTAGTAGGAGCCAAGATTCTATTGAATCCTTGAAGATTATTGGAAAGAGATGCAGTCTTAAGACCTAACCCAATAATTTTACAAGGGAATGGAATGTATTAATGTTAATGTTACTCTGGTAAACATTTCTGACATTGACCACATTATGCCTAGCAGATCAATATTTTTCAGCTACTTAATTATCTGGGTGACTGCATTTGCCAATTTGAACATAAATAAATGTCTTACCTGGTCAAATACTTTATAGAAGTTGAGAGAATTGCTTCAAAAAATAAAGTGTTCTAGTCTTAAGAATTTGCTGTGTTTCTGACAGCACTGATGACTTAACATTTTTTATGTAAAATGATTTTTAAAGAATTTTTATTTCAGAAGTGACATTAAGGAGTAGTTAGCTGTACCAGAAGACAATCACTCAAAATGGTGTTATTTTTGGTCTGGGCTTATTTACAAATTCTCTTGAATTTAAACACACAGAAAAAATAGAAAAGCTGGATAAGTATAAAAGCAGTGCAGACACAGGTCTGCAGATGATGTCATTCTAAAGAAACTGGAATAAGATAAATTAAAGCAATCAAATAGGCATAAAAACAAACAAAAAAAAAGAGCAACAGATCCAGCTTCTTCAGTACAGCAAAGAAATTTCAGCAAAACACTTGCTATTGTTTCCATCTAAATAAAGTAAAGTACATATCTCCAGAAATGAAGGAAAATTTCTTTAGGGATATTTAAAATCTTATTACAGGTCTAGATCTTTACTTTATAATTGATTCACTGAGAAAATAATCCCAGACTCAGGAGTTTCCGAAATTTTCAGTGTTTAAACAGAGAAGGAGACCACCGAGACTGCTGTCACTGTAATGCTATAAAAAGCAAGACTCTCCTGGTTTTCAGAAGTAACTGGTTTCCATCCTAGCCTATTTAGTTTTATTACACGAATGCATTTCACATTCAAATCTACGGTAATGCCTACCAAAACAGTACATTGTTAACAGAAGTGCAGAATGCAACAGGGAAATTTATAAGCTCCTTTCAGAGAATGAAAACCAACAAAACCTCACCAGAAGATATTATCTTTACGTAAAATTGGAAATACATGAGAAATTCCCCTGTTGCTGCCATATTTGCAAAATGGAATGGTACTTTCTACTTCAATTATTATTTTCTTCTAGATGTGTGCTGAACTTCATAGAAGTACTCAGCGCAAGGTAGGCATAAAAATCAATGACATTTCAAGACTTGTGAATCTCCACACTTGCAGAAGAACTGTAATACCACAGCAATACCATTGCTGATACATAATCATCATACCATAGCTCATGTTCCATTAGAAGTGCTCATGTTTTGATACAATTGAGCGATTTTTTAAGTTATGACATACAGAAATTTCGGATTTTTTCTGTTTACTGTATTCGAAGTTCCGGTCAGACTGCTTTGCCTGCTTTTGAAGTGTGTTTTAAAAAGAGGAAGATTAAAATTGTTCAGAGAATAGTTACTGGAACGATCTGTATTCTGGTCTAGGAAACATTTAAAATCAGTCAGTTGATTTATCAAAAAAGGTAGTTGCATATTATACTATAATAAGAACCAATGTCTAGATGTACCACTGTACATTGAGGGCACAAAGCATTGAATATTTTTCTAAAGGTGCTGTCTCTTCTGTCTACAAATAGACAAGATAAAATGCCTTTTATATGATATTTAAAGCCAAGGTGAAAACATGCAGCTGAAAATATTTGCTTGACTTACATTCTGTAACAGAGTAAACTTCAGGTTGTTACGGAGAAAAAGTATCTTAATACGTACAGAAAGACATTAGTAATCTTCCTAATATGGAGGAAAACTGGACCTGGGAGGAAAGCAGAATAATTTTAACAGATCCTTGCCCTTTTGAAAATTAGAAATCTCTGAATTTTATCTAATGACTGAAGGGTGTGACTGGGGTGTTTTATACCAAACTGCACTTCTGAAATCTCCCAATCTCCCCTTCCCTATCCTCTCACCTTCAGGAAAGACTAAACAATGAGACATTAAAATTGCTTAGTTAGACTGAATATAAAATAGGTTTGGATTTTTTTTTTTTCTGCTGGGAATTTCAACAACTCTTTTCCCATTCTGCAATAAAACAAAATATGGAAAATTTTGAAATATCACATGATTTGAACACAAAACACTGTTTATTTCACTCAACCAAGATAAAATTAGAACATCTCTTGCAATATTTATTTTTGAAGTTGAAAAAACACCAAAATATTAAAATTCATTTCAGTTCAAAGAAAGTATTTATGAAAAGATAAAATGTAAACTACAGTTAAAAATGCCTCATCTAGCTATTTCTCTGAAGAGAACTGACATCAGTTCAAGATTAAACACTTTTTTGAAGGACATGGAAAAATTTGGTCTAGAAATACCTATGTAGGACTCTTCTGACTTGCTCAACAACTTCTACACTGGCTGAAGATTTATGGGCAGGGAAATAAGACAGCTGAGAATCAGTGATTCTTTTCAAAACACATGTGGTTACGAATTTGTTTTATAGGAACCCAATGGGCATTAGTATAACATCGTTTCTGACATTTGTTCTTAGTCATTTCCCTGCCTGGCTAGGATAGCTTTGTGAATTTAATAAGAACAAGAAAATGATATTGTGTTTCTCATTTTGAAGGTCTAGTGCTTGTAGCAGACTTTCTATCCTACTTTCTTCTAAGAATATGTACTTGTATTTTGGAATAACATATACAGAGTTGAATATTTTACCTTCCTTTGGTCTCTTCACTAAATATGGAATGTAGATCTGTGAGTATTATTTACAGTTAGAATTGCAAGAAGCCTTTTAATTTTTTTTTTATTTTTTGTGTTGTAGGGATGGTATTCTAAAAGATCCTTGAAGAGTAGTAACTACAGATATTTCACACTTTGCTTTGCTTCATTTGATCAGATATACCTGGCCTCAATAGTCACAGCACCACTAAAGAAAAGGAAACCAGAACCAGCTTTAAGTAAAAGGATAACTTTTATTTTAAATGCAATGTATTCTACTGTTTTAAAATGCAGTGAATTCTACTGTTTCACTTTTTCACTATCAGCTGACTCATTGATTTATGATCTGTTTTACTGCAAACTGTTATTCTTAACAGTTGCCTGAGATGCTGCTCTTACTTTCTGTTCAAGTATCTTATGATGCTGGATATTGCTAAGGACTATTAGTTTTCTTTGAGGGTAACCTTCAAATGCAAACGGATTGTTTGCTAGTGTCATCATTAGTATTAAGAGAGCTTGAAAATAATCTGCTTATTAAAATAAAACAGTAGTTACTGCTTCAGTTAAGCAAAGATATTAAGAAGTTTTGAACACTATGAACTAAGAGAATATTGAATGTTCAAACATGCTATTGGGGAAGTAATGCTCCTTATATTTTTTCATAGTAAGCCTTAGGCTTGCAGCACTGAAATAGAGTGCAGGTGAAAATATATTTATGATTGACATGGAAGGTGTCAGTTAAGGTCATTGTGCCTCAGACAACTGAAAGGACCGTCATGTTTCTCGTGCAGAACAATCTACCCTTTTATTACAGGAGAGGAAAGAAATGTAACAAGCTGTCACATTCCTCAGTAAAAGTTACCCAGACACAACTGCTTTGTTCCTTTCTGAATGGAGTCATGGAGTCACTGCATAATTTCATGTTTGTGCCTTCTTTGGGAGTGTTGAATATTGAATAGCTTCTCTATTATAATTGGTTTGTGTATGAGTGTTAAAAAGCTTCACCTAAACAGTATTTATGGTAGATGAAATGAAAACAGGAGAAGAGGCACTTGGGTAGAACTTATTCTTAGGTTCAATCCAGATTTATGGGTAAATAGACTGGAAGGAAACCTGTTAAGGTTCTACAGCTCTTATGCCTTTCTCAAAAGGTATATTAACTGTCTGAACAGCTCATATTCCCTCTGCAAAAAAACATATCCACAATATGAGTGTTGTGCATCCAGATCAACTCATTTAATTTAAGATATTCTGTGAGTCAAGGTGGATGAAATTTATTATAATGGGTTCTGAAAACTTTCTAATGTCTTATATAAAGGCTTTGAACATTCGAATGTTTGAAAATTCATACAAAGTTGCACCTAAATTCCATATATGTGCATGTATAATTCAGCATCTTGTCCTTAAGCAAACTGAGGGTAGTATGTACATTTTGCAAAATTTAGTTCTGTGCTTTTTTTGGTTTTTTAAACATCAGCTTCCCAGAAGTGAGTGTATGTTCCTTGACAGAAAGTCAGCAAGCTGTCAGACAGAGTACGCTTTATGAGAGCAATATGGTTTCATTTTGCAGAAATATTCCTGAGAAGTTTAAGGAGCTGTCAAAAGAAATTCACTTTATTACTGGTTAACATTAAAGTCAGAACTGAAGCCACATAAAATAGGTCCAGGAAACAATAAAAAAACCAACAGTACTCCTGTCTTTCATTTTGACAGCAACGTGGGAACACACAGTATTGCTTCTGTATTGCTGTTGGAGTTTAGACTCTTACACGAAATTTGCAAATTTTTGGGCAGACTGAGTGTAGTTCTTGAAATTAAGCATATTCAAAAGGGAAATAAAGCTTACATCAGCTAGTGATTCTAAGAAATGCATGACCATATAAGGTAATGCTGTGTGATATTTTAAGTACACGGAATAAGCCTATGTGATTAATCACCTACACTTATATATAACATAAGTACACATATTGAAACATGTATAGAAGCTTAGTCACAATGATTTATTTAGTGACAAGTATAAAATAAATAAATAGATAAATAAATAATTGCATTTTTCTATGTGAGCATCTGGTATTGTTAAAAAGATCTATGAAAAGTATAAACCAACTAAGGGATTGAAGTGGACTCCATTCAAGTGCTATGAAGTCAGTATCAGATCTATGAGAAGTATATTCAATAGCATTGATAGTACTTAATATATTTGTCCTAACATGCACAAGTTCTAGCACAAATTTTAAGAAAGAGAGTGCATAGGGGGGAGATATCAGCAATTAATCTAAGGCTGTGTTTCAGGTCTGATGCCAATTTGTAATTTTCTATTTTCACAGGTAATAGTCAACAAAGTGTTTTTGGTTTTGTTTTTATTAATACTCCTGCGTGTTTATAGAAATTGAAGTTAAATATATTCTATAATTTCCAATAATAAGCTTAAGAATAATCAATATATGTTTTCAGGGATTTTTCTTAGAAATGTATTTCTGATATATTTATGGAGACAAGGAACACTTTTTTGAAATTAAACAGCAAATGCTAACACAAAACTATTTTTTCAACACTCACAGAAAACTTGAAGAACATGAAGCAACAGAACAGAACACTACAAAATGAAAATGGAACTGTATTGGAAGTTTTTATTGGTGTGATAGTAGCCTAGTTATATGTTCATGCCTGTAAAATTTGATACTAAATAAAAGCAATAACTTCAGCGTCTGTCCATTCAGCTACCATGTGGATCTTTTTATTCCTGAATCAAAGTGTTAAGTCTTTTTCAGCATGCAGATTGCATTTTTTTAATTTTTTTTTTTTTTAAACTTATAGTTGGTATTAAAAGCCAAATGTTATGCTGTGTTGTTTTGGCCTCAAAGAAGGTAAGAAGATTAATTGACTGCAGCATGTGATTCATAACTTTGGAGTAAAATAGAAATTTCAGTGAAAGTTGGATCTTTGAACTACCTACAGAATTCAGTAATATTATCTTCTATTTAATATATTTGCATGAGATAATAATAAAAATACATAAATAATCCTATGCAAAATATGCTGAAGCATTGTATCAGGAAAGGTATTTTAATATATTAAAATTTAGTTGTGTACATATATATGTCTGTGTGTGTGTGTATATATATTTATGTATGTGTATATATACGTATGTGTACATAGGTGTGTGTGTGTAAGTGTATGTGTACGTGTATGTGTATGTATATAAATAGAAATAGAAATAGAAATAGAAATAGAAATAGAAATAGAAATAGAAATAGAAATAGAAATAGAAATAGAAATAGAAATAGAAATAGAAAGTTCTACCTAAGTGTAAAATGAATCGGACTACTGACAGCAAGGTTTTTATTTCAGCCTCGGCAAAGAAAAACATATTTTTAAAAATGCAGCACCAGTTCTGTATGTTACCGATGCCTGTCTTACAGAAGTCCGCACAGACCATGGCCTCGGTGCTGTTTCAGACACGGAGGCAGGCTTTCAAAACCTGCCGTCATACCCAGCCAGAAGCTTCTCGGGCGGGTGTTCAGACCAGGGACAGCACCCATTCCTTCAGGGCAGCGTCCCGATCCCTGATCTGGGAAACCAGGATCCGTGTGGTGTGCGGCAGTCACACATCGGAGCCCCTACAACCGGAGACATGTTTTCTTGTTGCTGGCATATCTAACTTTTTATTTCCAGCAGGTGGAGAGGCTTCGAATGTCAAAGAACATGCTAGGCTATTTTCCCATGCTTGCCAAGGAAATGCATCTTCTTTGTCTCTAGGCAAAATGTAAAACCAACAAATAACTTTTCAGCAATTAATTTTGTTTGAGTAATTAAGGATTTCTGCCTTGGCCAGTTTCTGGTGTATAATGATCAGGTGGGTTAAGACCTTGAGGCATCTCCTGAGTCTTTGCATTCAGCCTTGACCGATTGTTAAAAAATGAAAAATGTGGCTGGATTCAAACCTTCAAGCCAGTGGAACACTGTCCTCAGGCTGAAATCCGGTGTGAAAGTGCTAATTTATTTTAATCCACTCACATGCTAGTCTTATTAACAGGAAGACAGATATTCTGCATTGTTTTGTTACTCAGGGAATTGATCATTGGCAGATGTTTTTCTAAACTGGTGCTTTATTAGATATCTCCAAGTGTACTAGTAAAAATGCTATATAACATTGTGTTTAATTATTGTCATAGTTATCAAAATATATTATGCTAAAGAACAGTGATCTAGAAATACAAAATATGAAAGCAATTCCATGTATATTAGAAATACAGCCTCGAATTCAAACAGGAATTATAAATGCTTTTGATGATGACAAAAGCTGGAAATAAGCCAGACTGTATGGGAAAAAGTGTAAAAAATAATTCTATTTCAAATTTTATAGAGCAAAAGAAGCCAATAAATTTCTATCTACTGCTGTAAAATTCTACACATCTTGTCCATATCCATAGTCCAGAAGACTTTTTTCTAGTCTGAATATCATGTTGATCCACAGTGATCCCCACTGTTTTATATGATCAATCATGGATCCTGAAGATAGGGACAGAAATGAGCTTCAGTGTCAAAGACATCTAATGGTAGTAGCACGTGCTTTAACATCAAAAATTTTTCTGTCCCAGATGAAGGCTATCTTGCTGCTCTTGTTTAGATGCTTTTTCATGCCAAAATGAACATGCTAGCCCTGATTAAGTGGTACAAAACTCTGACAGCTCACTGGACAAGATTGTGTATATTTAAGCTTCGGTAATTATAAAGGGACTTGAATAACCAAATGAAAAAAATCTTTTCTGATATAGTGTCATTGAAAGAAACTGCAAGCATTTGGAAAAACAAAATTAATACTAATAACTAAACTGATTTAAATTCCATCTTGAAAAATGGTAAAATGTTTGAGTAGATACAGAATATTTGTCATTTTCTTTGTGAAATAGTCAATATTTGTCAGGATATCGCTGTACGCCTAGGTTTAATAAGTCCCTCTTTGTTTCTATCAAACACTAAATCAATGGGTGTTTTGGTGAGCAGTAAAACAATATTAACCAGAGGAAAAAGCTTTTTACAAGCCATCCTAACAATAATGCAATTTTTTTCAACTCAAAATTAAATATTTATTCCTTAAACGAATGTAACTAAAATTCCTAACACAGGATAGTTTCATAACATGCTCATTTCAGAATATACCTAGCTCTCTTTTTTTATTTTAAAAATTATTCTTTCAAAAAAAAGTGAGTTTTGACTTTTCAAAAGGAAAAAAATTTACTTTGCTTAAGATAGAAGCATAACTCAGAAACGCAATGGTCTGAACTGTAAACACAAGTTATATCCTTTCTAATGCGTAAAATATCCTGTTTATAACTGGACCAGGACATGTTCTTTAGCTTACAAATCTACGTGAATCCTACTGTGCCTGAAGCATGTATAATGTTAAATGGAGAAAGAATGGATTTTCATAAGAGCGGTGAAATTCACTCTGCTGACTTAGAAGAATAATGCACCAATGTACATGAAATAGAACCGGCTTTACTGCAAAAGAAAATATTTTTCATTGGAAATGTCATTGCTCTAAATCTCAGGTTTTATGTTAAAAGCTTGCCCTTGCATCCTGTTCAGCAGAAACCAAGAGCTCTCAACACTACTTGATGGCAGTCACAACTTCACCAGAGATCTCATCAATATCTCATGCAATAAGTTGCTGAAATATGTTCATCCGAAGAAACAAAAAAAGAGAAAAAAGAATCAATGTATTTTATGAAAGCCACATCTTTTATGTATGTTCCCTCCCCATTCTTTCTTTAAAGATTTTAAGGAGAACAGAGGCTGGTGTTTCAACTTCATTTGTTGCGTATGTAGATTGCGAATGTGTAAATAAAGCACGAGAAACAACATTGTGTTTCAGTCAGTTCTAGGACAACAAACACTTTTTCTGGGACTTCTAGATTAATTAAATATTATAAAATCTAAGAGTTAATTTTTTCCCTAAATCACTCACGGAAGACTGATGTAAAAATATGTATCACTGAGTAGGTCGCTGATGTAAAAATATGTATCACTGAGTAGGTCGCTGTACAAATAATGTACAAGTGTATGCTGTGCAGTATTTATATGACTAAGACATGACAGGAATTATCCTGATGTTAAGACACAGATGACTTAGCCCTTTTAGAAGTGCCCTAAAGTTTCTATTGCTTCATAAAGGCATAGATCTTCTGTACTTCATCTACCAGCCCCAAGTGAGTGATTGAACATCCTAGGGTGTTTATACAGTGTGTGTTGTCTGCAGAAGAACTGCATCCTAAGATAACCACAACTTACCCATCTAATTTAATCATGTAAATTCCATTATAGGAAAAAAAAACCTATAAAAGAAAGAGAGGCTCACCTACAAAAAAGAAGTTTTCAAATAGGAAGTATGAGTTGTTCTTTGGAAACTTCTTTTTCGCCAACAGTACAAAGGGAGATGACTACTTTGTTTTTTCCCCTAGTTGTCCAATTCGTAGCCACAAGAATAAACCTCATTGTTTCTTTTTAAAAAAACCCAAACCAGTAGTTCTTTTCTTTTCATCATCAAGTATTAATGGAAAAGTGTGCTTTGTGGGGGAAGTAATCAAATAAACAACTCCTTCACCTGAAGTCTCACTCCAAGATTTCTCTTCTGAAGCACTAGATATTTTATTAATTCACAATTATATTTTTTCTACAAAGTGGAAGAAAAAAAGACACAAAAAGATACTTTGTTGCACATACAAAACTTTGTTATTCTGCTTTTTAGAAATAAATACATTCTGCAGCATCTTTCTGTGCTTGCTAGGCTGACTTTAACACTTCCTTGTTTCATAATCAATGCCAGCAAAAGATTTAGTATTTGATTTCAAATTTCCTTAATATTTTTCTTCTTATATCAATTCTGGTTGATCCCAAAGTGCCTTTAATTTAATACAAAGTTTATTAACTATCACAATACCCATGGATGCAAGGAAGCCCTGGATTTTGAATATTTTTTTGCAAATATTTAACTTTTATAGTGTGCACTATTTGGAGCTTGTGTAGAAAATTACTTGCTTTTTGGTAAGAGAGCAATGGCTTTTATCTGCTGATAAAATAATTTATTTTGACACACCACAGTGTTAAATATTAACTAAAAGGGCAATTAAAACAAGTGAAAGCAGTTGATATATCAAATGTTTATTCATGTCCTGTGCCTGAAAAATGATAAAACTATAGATTTAGAATGCATAATTTTATCTGGGGTTTAAAAATAGGCTAAGTCATAAGGACATAGTCTCTTAGATGAATGCTGCCTGCAATGAAGTGCACTGTGATATAATCTGGAATGAAACGACCTTCATTTTTCTGTCAGACATTTAGTGAATATTTTAACAGTTTGGTCTCAGCCTTCCTTAGCTGTAACAACTTGGTTTAATAGCATTCTTCCCTTCTTCATCCTGTTAGAGTTGTCAGCAAACATCCTGAGTATTTCTGCATATTTAGGGTCTGTCTGAGATGAAGTGAATATCCCTCACAGCAGCTCTCACAGTGCTGCACATTGGTAGCTGGAAAGGTGTTGATGACACACCAGTGTTTTGGCAACTGCTGAGCAGCTCTGGCACAGCATCAGTGCTGTCTTTCCAGCATTCCCCCCAACACCAGTAGGCTGAAGGTGAACAAGATCTTGGGAGGGGACATAACTGCTTCCAAATGCATGATGCTTATTAGTAGACATTGGATCCTATGGAAAAAATGTGATGATTAGGAGAAGAAAAAGGGTAGTTTGTTTCAGCTGATGGGAGAAGGGCGGTAGAAAAAGGGAAAGGGCAAAAAAGACACAGAGGTGCTAGAACAGACGGCTTGTTCATAAATATAGCTTCATGAATCATGATGATCTCATGCAGGAGTGAGGATGGGGATTAGATTTCAAAGGAGAGTGGATCTTAGTACACTAAAAAGCTAGAAGAGAGAAAATTTAAATTTGACATGCAATTACATATCGTGTCAGAGACTGTAGTTCATTCAAGCAGTGTGCGAAATCATAAGATGACGTGAAATCAACCTAAGGTCATGAGAAAAATTATTTTAGTCAGTCTGGTACATAAACAAATACAAGTTTGTAAGAATATGTCAAAAAGAAGGAAATTACCCATTTGAGGCAAAATGCTTAAGTACTATGGGCATAATTTATGATACTTCAAGGACATCTTCACAGAATTATATTCATTTTTACATGGCTCCATAGCTGTTATTCTCACTGCATTAAGACTCCTGGAATCACTAGTGTCCAGGTGCATCTGTTAGGTAGAAAAAAGTCTAATTGTTTTTAATCTGTTGAATGATAAATTGATTATGAAATTTTAAACAGGTGTGTCTTCAATAAATGTAATTACAGAGATGCCTTGAGAAAAAGTAATGCATTTTCAGTCAGGTGTACTCTGCTTCTTTGTTAGTAAAAAACCATACTGTTTCTACCCAAGTTTTCAGAAAGTAACTGCAAAGCTAAGTGATGTCGCCTAAGAAACATTCAGAAACATTCTTTAGCTCCATGTTTGAAGGGACAGAGGAAGGAATCTGTCTCTCCTGATGGAAACTGTTAGAGGAGGAATAGGATTAGGAGTGTGTTACTAGTAGAGATAAAAAAATAACAAAACCAAAAAATTCCCCCTCCAAAACCCAAAAAAACCAGCAACGAAAGTTATACCAAATATCTTCACCATACTTACATCAGGAAGGAAAATAACTGAAGTCAAAAGGACTGTTTATAAACTGGAAAGAAGAAAAGCTATAATAGAATGGGTTTTTTAAACAATGAGGAAACAAAGATGAGTATAGAGGTATTTCAGAGTAGCACAGTCTATTCTATGAGCAGAAATTAACCTTTATTCTGTTGTTATTTCTTCCTCAATTTTTGTAAATTCTATTGATATTATTACTGTTAGCAATAAATTAAAGACTCTGAGAAGAAGAGGAAGAGGCATTCCAGAATAATGGATTTAATTGTGAAGTATTCAGATCACAGGATCATAGAATCACAGAATAATAGAATTGTTAGGGTTGGAAGGGACCTCTGGAGATCATTTAGTCCAATCCACTGTCAAGGCAGGGTCACCTGGAGCAGGTGACACAGAAAAGTGTCCAGGTGGGTTTTGAATGTCTCCAGAGAGGGAGACTCCATGACCTCACTGAGCAGCCTGTTCCAGTGCTCTGCCTCCCTCAGTATAAAGAAGTTGTTCCTCATGTTGAAATGAAACTTCTTTTGATTTAGTTTATATCCGTTGCTCCTTGTTCTGTCACTGGGCACCACGGAAAACACTCTGGCACCATTCTGCTGGCACCTGCCTTTCCGGTATTTCTATGTATTGCTGAAAGCCCCTCTCAGTCTTGTCTTCTCCAGACTAAACAGGCCCAGCTCCCACAGTCTTTTCTTATAAGAGAGCCAGACCTCTAATTGTCTTTATGGTCCTCCACTGGACCTTCTCCAGCAGGACCTTGTCTTCCTTGCACACAGGAGTCCAGAATTTGACGCTGTTACAAAATTAGTTCAAAATTCAAGAATTGTTTCTAGTTTTGATTCTTACAGAACCTTGCAAATTCCACTCCTTCTAACAAATGGAGCATGGAGAATCTTTTCAAACAAAAGAATGAAGTACAATATAGAGGAATGCAGTGTATTTTGTGCAGTAGCACAGGACAATCTATAGGTAGAGTATGGGAAGCGCATAGTGAAAATTTGACAATGCTTCTACAGCTAGACTATCATATGAGGGTTCGGTCTTCTCACAAAATATGGGAAATGGCATTTTAAATTATGCTTCTACACGGCTAATGGATAGAAGTAATTTTTCTTGAAAGTGCATTTTGTATAACACGAGGGATAATTAGATAATTAAATCTGAGTGCTAAGTGAAACAAGCATGTGTCTAGACACAGGTTTGAAACAGCTTCCATCTCCTGTGACACAAAATGTGGAATGTGCTGGGGAATTCTAAGAGTAGAAAGAAGAGAAAGGACTGCAATACTTGTCACCTTCCCACAGACTTATCCATAAGCACAGACATATCAAATTTGCAAATCCCAGTAAGCTGTAACTGGAATCTGAGATTCTAACTTCTGGGTTGCCTGAAGTGGCAGTTTTAGGTTCTGCAGTGTGACAGTTGATGCTAGGTACAAAAAAAAAAAACAGATGTAAAGGAAGTTCTCTAAAACAGAGGAGTGGAAAGAGTAAATTAAACTAAAAATCCTGTCCAGGATGCCTTGCAAATAAGAATAAATAAATTTTAACTGTTTTTAAATTATGTGAATGAGTCTATGACAATCAGTGAAAGAGTTAAGTGCAATGTTCTGTGGGTGATTGATGTAAATGTTTAAATGTAAATCTTTGGTTGGAAGAGGGGAATCTTATAGTTTCACTATTGACCTCCTATCCTGGAAACACCCTCAAGCATGAGCAATTCCTAGGCATATGATGATTCTGGCACAATCAGCTGTACCTTCTTTAAATCTGCTCCTTCTCTTACTCTTCCTGCCCTTCTGCACAAAGTTTGCTTCTCATTATGGTATGAAAGCTAAACATATTCTTACCTGATGTACATTTTCTAAAGCTCGTGAAATTTATGGATTTTGCTCCTAGAATCACATTAATCTGCCTAAGAATCCTGTTTGTCTTTGCAAAAGTGCAAAGTGCTGAGTGTTTCTCTGGAATATGGTTTGAATGCCTGATTTTGATGATGTGGTGCTGCAGCAAGGGTGAAATGCCATATTTTAAATGGACTGGTGCCAAATAGAAAACCAAGTCTGCTGTAGAGTGGTGCTCTACTCTCTGAACAGCACTTGGACAGTTTTCTGGAGAGTCCCTTGAAGGGTTACTTTTCCATAATGCTGAGGGAGTTGCTCCAGATCTCATCATGCAGGCACTAAAGCTCATAAATTATCTAGATGTTTGGCAAATCCAATTTCAAATCTTGCCTCAAGACTGTACACTACATTCGTGTGGATCCAACCAGTCAGACTTGCAATGACAGCTTCAGTTCCAGTGCTACAATTATATTCTGAATATCAGGAAACAAATTTTATTTTCCTGTGCTAAGATCTTTATTGTAATATTGATGTTGAGGACAGCATATTTCAGTTGAGGGTAATACAGATTGGATTGTATTTTGTGAAGCTCATATTTTATACAATGATGTTTATAAGGTTTGATTTGAAAGCTAAAATTGATTTGACTGGAGGAAATGTTGCTTAAAATTTTACCCGATTCTGTATCTTTTACCTGGTACCTGTAGTATCACTTCTAATAAGGAGTTTCAAGGCATAGACATGTAATCATCTTTTTGGTATTCTGGTTTATATTCTTACATCCGTTACTGATTATTGTTCACAAAACGGTAGAGGAAAAGCCCCAATTATTTCACTGTTCCTCAATTACCCCATTTATAAAGTCAAAGTAATGATTTTCTGATTGATAATGTTCTGTCAAAGTGGAATTAAAAAAAATTAATCTTGATATAGCAGTTTACACAAGATAAGAATCTGATTTTGACTAACTAAAAATATTCAATTTATGAAGGAATAAAGGTGAAGGTAATTCTTAAATTAATTTTCACCCTTTCTCAGATAACTTTTTATAGAAAATAGTAGGAAAAACTTACGATTTGCCATCCCAGCTTGGATTAATATCATGATATTAATTTTCCTTTTTTATACAAATAGTTTGAAAAAGACTATCATTTTAAGTAATTTTCCAGTGTAAATGAAAGAAAAGGGTCATGGTTCATAGATACATATTAATTTGGCTAACAGAAAGCAATTTACTTTTCCTTAATTAAACTCAACCACTGCAGCCTTTGTTTTAAATTGATAAAAGGATTACAAACTTATCTTTTCTGGTTTGTATAGCAGTTAATGTTTGAATAAAAATGCATTTTGGCTGAACTCAAGTTCGATTAAAGAATTATGAAGAGAAATGTTCTTCAAAAAAATTAATCTTTACGTTTCTTCATTAAATGGTAGTGTTCCCTTTGAGTCCTAAATTCTAAGGTTTATGTGATTACAGGAAAACCAAATTGAAATAAACAGGTAGAGCCTGTCACTCAAATTAAACAGGTCCATTAATTAAAGACATAGCTATTTTTTATGACTAAATTTAAAAAAACCCTGTATTCTAAGAGCCAGACAGTCTGACTCAATGCTGAAAGTACATCTCACCAATTTCAGGGGAAAAATATGTTTATAAAAACACAACTGTCTATTTGAAGATCCCCCTCTCTATCCATTGACAACTGAATGAGATGAGTAAGCTATAAAGAGAATGATATGAGTAAGCTACAATGAGCTTAAAAGTTTTTCTGGCCCTACATCTTGGATATGTCCTTGAGTACAGTGTTACGATATTCAGTGACTCTGAAAAGAAACCCCTGTTACATATCCCAAACAAAATATTGAATGTATCACACACACAATGCATAAGTTTGAGGCTAAACCAGCAAAAAGAAGACTTGGAAGGACCAGGTAATTCCTATCATAACCTTTGGAAAAAAGTAGCTAAAGAAATTGCATTTCCGTAGCCAGATTTTTGAAAATGTAATCTAGGATAACACATACTAAGAATAGGAAAAAGAATTCTCAAACTTGGCAAAATGAGAGTGATTGTTTTTGCTACTTACCTACTAGTCTTACCTTAAGTAGAAATAACAAAAAGGAAGAAGATATGAGAGTTGAAATGAAATAATAAAACCATGATTTCCTTAATAACATAACTTTTTTTTTTTTTTTTTTTTTGCAAAACAACAAGAGTAGTTTTAATTCCTCTCTTCTTAAAAGATTTGATACATTATTGCTAGTGAAATTTTTACCTATATTTTCAAAGAAAGGAAGTTACTAAAAGCTGTGCAAAATGACATGGAAGTGAAAAAAAGGATAAAACTAGAATGAATTGTGCTGCAACACTGTCAAGGTATTGTGGGGGCTGGTGGCTTCCTGGACTCAGGGGCCAGGAGTGGTAGGGTCCCCCTGAGCGTCCTGAAATGGATTCCTTGGCTCTGGGCAGGGTGGTGGAGCCCCAGAGATGCCAGGCAGATGGAATCAGATTTAGTAGGCTTTGATAAACTGAAAATCATTGTCTGGTGGTTGTTAGAATATTTTCAAGGCAGACCTTGAGTATGAATCTCAAGGAGCTTAATTGGCTTTGGCTTTCAACATGCTGACTACAATTGCAGTTTTCAAACACATCATGGATATAAACAGACAAGACACATTACCTGGTTTTGGCATAGATTTTAATATGAAGGAGTATATGTAGGTGGAAACCAAAAGATTTTAACTTGGTAAGTTCTGGAGCAGTCTCCAAATACTGCTCCAGTAGAAGTACCAAGAGAAGAAATACAGATGTCAGGATCCACTAACTCTACTTCTGAACTAACTCAGTGATAATCGAGGTTAGAAACCACATTTGCAACCTGAGAAGGGTGGAATAAATGTTGAAGAAGTCTGTTTGTGGTGTTCTGAATATATCAAAAATCTAAATTTAGCAAATGTTAGTGAACAGAGGGACATTAAATAAAAGTTTTTAAATGTCATGATTCTAGTACCTAGCTCTGGGAGAGAAGTTAGAGAATGATTCATAAGATTAGGAGATTGACTCACAAGCCTGACCTTAGATGTCCTGTTTCTTTTGAACTAAGTGAAAACTAGAAGGTTTCTGGTGCTGGAGTGACAATATCAAGGTAAGGTTTGGAATATCTATGACAGGTAGTTGGAAATATCAGAGAGAAGGATATGTTTGAATGGTCCAAGCAAATTCAGAACTCCGCTTGGGATCTCTCTTTCTCACCAGTAGTATGGAACAAAACTTCTCTGGGAAGTAGGAAGAGACCCTCCAAGACTTTCTCAGCCTGGGAGTTTGAACTGACAGCTTTTCAATGTCATCAGATGTTTTGCCACCTGTTCATAATTGCTGTGTTCTACAGTTTAACTGGATTTGATACGAGCGAGTTAATTTGCGTGTTCTTAGGAAGTGAAGCTCTTTTGCTGACATTTCTTGTGTGTCTTTTTAAACTGAAGGTCTATCGGTAAGGTTTAGGCTTCTCAATAACTAGGGTAGTAAATATAACAACACCACTATTGGTCATACATAACGCATTGCTCAAATCATCCAAAAAAGTCTCTTTAGAAATAGTCTCCTGACTATATCTCAAATAAAATGTACTGCTGCAACACTTTGCTGTCTGTCTGTCTGTTGGGACACTCGAGGGTTCACTAAAACTTTGCTGGTTTACCTAGAATCCATGCTCCATTCATTGATTTAATCTTTAATCCTTTTAAAGACCCTAAAGAGAATGAGAAAAACATGGGTTTCTATTAAATGAAAATCCACCTGTAAAAAACAAAGGCATACTTGTGCTGTTTCATGTTGGTTGTTTAGTTTTAAAAACTGCCCACGGGATTAGCTAATCAACAGTGATATGATTTGCAGTTTTGGTTTAAGATTGCAGTTTTATGGATGTGGCAGCCACTGATTTCATAGTAGGAATAAAAATATAAACCTGTTTCTAGACTATATTGCAGCAGCATATATAGACTGTCTTTCATGTAATGATAAAAGTGAAAAAAATAAGAGAACTGATTTTGGTTAAATGAAATATGTTTATTTTTTTCTTCTGCTTGAGAAAATCTTTGAAGCCTTTACTGAAAGTCATATGCTTATTCACATTAAGGCTGTTGCCATTCTTTAAGAAAAAAACCCCCTCCAAAATCCCCAAAACCTATATTTATTGTCCTGCTCTTCTGTATGTACTATTCTTACTCCTGCATGCTGCAATGTTACTGGTGACTTTTACTGTCAGCTAGGAAAATAATTTGTATGCTACTCACTTACATAACTTCCCTCAGGAAATGTATGTATCTTATCTCTTTAAAGGCCAGAGGAAAGTTCTGAAATAGCTGATAGTCTCATTACAGTAACCTACTCTTAAGAACTAGCTGTGATATGTAAGATTAGAAATATTACCATTAAATCTTTAATAACTTTTTTTCTATTTATATAGGTTAGCTTTATGCTCAATCCTTTTATACTGTCTACAATAGTTGGAAACCATTTTACTATGTTCTACTATGGATAAACTGGATTAACACGAGAAAGATCTTTTGATTCTCCTGTTACTGTAATAATTTAAAAAATGTTTTCTCTTTCTTTGGTAGTAGGTTAAGTGACTTAATAAGGATTCAGAAGCAAGATGATCTTGGATAGAAAAAAATGTATATTAACACTGTCCCAAGATTTTATTTATACAGTATATTAATATTAAAATGCGCCGCCGGCACGCTGGCCGGGCTGAGATGGCAGCAGCTTGGTCCAGGCGTGTCCCACACAAAGGAAGGACGCCCCGGGGCGCCTCGGTGCCTCGCTTGCCAGCCTTCCAGCCCGTGCGGTGGAGAGCACGGAGCCTAGCGTGCCTGGGGCTTTGGATAGCCCAGGCGCGGCCAGAAATGAGTTGCTCAGAGGTGGCTCTCGGCCGGTGATCCAAGGGTTTATTGTAGAAGCACCCTCAAATGGTCCGGAAGCCGAAGAGGGCAAGACACAGTAATCAGGGCTTTATAAGGATGCAGGGAAGGGGGCGGGGTGACACCACAGGGACCCATAGGAAGAGGAGAAGGGTGGGACAGGTCAGGACACCTTCCCTTAGGGGACACAAGAGGTGTCTGTCAACTGTAGACAGAACCACCCCTCAGGAATCCTAGGAAACCAAAGGTAGAAGCCATCTTCACAGAATGGGGGTTTCACTCCTTGGTACCAGCCCACCAAACCTCTGTTTCTGGGCCCTGTGGCCCCCCGGTTGGTTCCTTCACCACAACAAGTATGACTAACTCGGACCACATAATTTTTCATGTTTTTAAGAGAAATACATAGAAAATTTTGGAGGCGAAAGCCCAATGAAGTGAGTGGTAAAACCCTTGAACAATAACACAGGTTAAACAGAGTTCAAAAACAGGTGGTAAAGAAAAAAGATCAGAACAAAAAGTCTTTTTACATTTTCATTATTGAAAAAACTCCTGCAGTTTAAGAGTACCTGTATATGTAGTTGTCATAATCATGCCTTAAACTTAAGACAAGTAGTTAAATACAGTCTCTCAAAAGTGATCATACATTTCACTGAATAAATTTTTTTACTTTTGTCTGAGTTTTACCTGTGCAGAAAAATATCCTGAAGTCTGTGCAAACCAGTGAGATTAAAATTCCTAGCAAAATTTGTAGAGTTGTATCAGGATTTACGAGTAATCCTTGCAGGAAAAATCTTCAAATCATGAATGGATGGACATTGCCATTAATAACCCAGAAGATGAAAGAAGAAGGTTGTTGATAGCATTTATGGGAGCATTTATCTACTACTCAAACTATCATTAAGGATAGGAAAATTAAATTCTTGAGGTGATTTAAAGTATCTCTGTACTACATATTCTTGTTTCTTTGGAAAAAAATAATTCAAGTAGCCAGTTTGATGGTGTTGTAGGTATTTCTTTTGAGCAGTACTGTTCTAATTCTGGTTAATTTTCACAAATAAATACACCCACAAGAATTGCCAGAGGAAATTTTTCCCTACATTTTCTCCAAGAACAAAAGGCAACGTTTGTTTAGATACTTTCCTACAGTTAATTAGAACACAGAAATAAAAACACTAAGTCTGTTAAAGCCAAAATTCTGTCTCAGAGAGTATTGAAAACAGATATGATTTAGGGGAACCTGTGGATCAGCTGTCTCTTTCTGGTTCCTTCTGTTTCATCTCTTCCAGCTTCCACAATTGTTATATTATGGATAGAGGGCACATGCCTTCCCAGTCTTTTAGTTTTTCCTCATGGATCATTTCTCTTTAATTTCTCTATTTTGGTTTTGAAACTGCTGAGACTCTCTGGACTGTCAGATTTTACTATGTATTGTGTCAATAAGGTGGAGCCTCTCCTACCTCAAACCTAAAGCCTATGTTATTTTCTTGGTTTTAAACTGACCTCAATGTAGTTTCCTTCATTTTCCCTCATTATAGTATTTTTAAAGGATGTTAGGAGCAGAGATCCATGCAGAGGAATGAAGATGCTGCTTCCCTGTTGGGAGATTTGAGTGGAGAGCTGAACATCTACCCCATGCACGCACACGCATAGAGGACACTGGCGTGGCCACAGACTGCCACAGACAAGGTGCTGCCTTTAACAGCGCCTAGGCATAGGGCCAGCATCAGACACAAGCACACACAGCCAAATCCCTGCCCTCAATGCTGGGAGAGAGAGAAGGGCATTAGGGCTGGGGCACTGTGCCGGTCTGGACACAAATCCAGGAGGAAACAACCCGAGAGGTGCATCCCTCTCTCTCTCTCTCCTGCCTGCCAGGCAAGCAGGCCCCGGCAGCACCTCGCCCACGGGTTCGGGAAAATAATTTCTTGAGTGAAAGTGAAAAAACCTATTTATTTAACAAACAGAGTCCCCCGCTGTCACGGGGAAAAAAGGATATTGAAATCCCCTCCCCTGTCCCCTAAAAGAGGACTATGGATTTTAGAGTTCTTTCTGTAGGTAAAACCTGCAGTCCTGAGCTGGGCCGGGCCGGCCAGGCAGGGTCCGACGATCCCCCTTGGAGGGTCCCGCCGAGCAGGTCCGGAGATGGTAGCTGGTCTCGGATGAAAAGCAAGCCAAAAACAGTCCAAAAAGGAA